>JALMQS010000064.1:2185180-2340239 GCA_024734495.1 Forficula auricularia
TTGAATTTTAGCACGTGACGGTTTTGCCAAAAATTACCTGGAATCTCGTCGAGAGGCCAAAAAGTGCCATTTTTTTGGAAGTGCGTGCGGATGGATGGATGGATGGATGGATGGATGTGTGTGTTATCGTTTTTTTCGTCCACGAATTTTTCCACACCGTTGCACCGAATGAATTGAAATTGAAAACCTACCAGTATTTTAACAAAATGAAGCGCTGATTAGTTTTTGGTACATATCGGTCTACAAACATTAGTACTTTATTTCAGTACTTTTTTTAGTTTTTTCTAAATATCTTGAAAATGACTTAACCAATTTTGATGAAATTTAATATCCTAATTAAGTACCTTGGGAACCACAAAAAAGGTTAAATAAAGTTTTTAGTAAAATTATATTTTAAAGTACTTTACTCTAGAACATATTAATATTTCAAATGAATTTGGATAAAGTTTAGCAACGATCCGTTGCAGTTTATTTTTAATTTAATTTATTAGATATTTACTTTTAAAAAATATACCTAAGTATAATTAATTCTTTTGTTTTATTCTAGTTCCGTGTTAACATAAATTAAAATTCTATATGCATGTATATAGGTATATTTGACTATATTTAATATTATATAAAAATAATAATATTATAAAAATAAATAATATAACGATTTGTTTTGAATTCTTTTGATTTGAAACTCTAACCTATAAAATGTTTTTCTAGTGTAAATAAACATAGGGTTATCCCCAGGATAAAGGTTAACCCATCAATTTCGGAGAGTTAAATATAGGGGGGTTAAGTTTGAGATCACCCTATGTTTTTTTTTATGAAACACATTTCGAGAGGTAACCCCAGGATGTTCCCTAGCATAGGGTCATCCTATTTTTATGAAACTGGCCCTAAGTATGGATGAAAAGGATAATTTTTTACATAAACTTTAAATAGGTATAGAGAATAGAAAAGTTAGAGTTTAACGTTGTAAACATCTCGAGTATTCCCGATTTGCAGCCTGCTCAGCCCCATTTTATTAATATGATTTTGCTTTTACTTTGCCCAATACGAAGCCGATGGTGCTATTGGAATCTGTCTCAGGGCAAGCGCCCTCAGGCAAAGACTATAGAACCCACGCCATATGCAGGTATTCAATCAGGACAGAATTTTAGCACAAGATACGGAGGATTGCTTAGTAACGCCTTGGAGGGGGAGGTGGGAGTGGAAAAGGGGGAAGGGGAAGGCCCAGATCAAAATATTTCAGGCCAAATAATTGAGGCATTTGAGCCTGGTTCACACAAGATATTTTCTCTTACGTGTGTTCCTTACTTGTTCGACCTCATCAATATGAAGCTAGTTCAGTCAGGCTGATTTTTCGTCTGTTGGCTTCACACGGAGCTTTTAGACAGCTAGGCTATCATCTTTCGAGCCTCTAGCTCAAGATTCAAACAAAAATGGTTCACAATAATATTAATATTGCAGAAATTGAATCAATCGCAGATGAATTTGGAAGGCATATTCTCTTTAGCTTCATTGCAGTAAAGAGTTGAGTCAGTGAAAAACAAAAGATCAGCTTTTCTGTGATATCAGCTGATGTATTGTGCCAATGCCCATGTCACCCACGTGATAAAATAATGCTTCTCCGATTGGCTGGCCACTGCCAGATTCAAGTAGCTAAACCTTTTTTTTAGAACATGCCCTATCTTTTGAATCGAGCAAGCATGCTATAAGACAGTCAGGAGTGACGTCATTTCGACCCCTCCATGCCTCCAAATTGCAAGTAAGCAGAACAAGTTAGGAGAAAATGTCTCGTGTGAAGAGGCCTTTAGAGAGGTCTAAGAGCTGGCATGGGACATAGCCGAGCGGAGACGGGTGGTTGTGTCAAACCAGTCTTAGCAATGATGATGATAATGATTGTAAAAGAATTTTTGAAAAACTCAAGCGAACGGAATTAAAAATCCTCTGAAAATGAATCGATGGCGACCGAAACATGTGCGTGGTTTTACTAGTAATGAAATATAATATTAAAAAACAAAATTTATTTTTTAAAGATTTCATAATTTTTCCTCTACTAGACTGAATAAATAATTAGTTTTTGAAGTTAATTAATAGCTTTATTATATTTAAATTCATTATTAGCGGGCTCTGTGGTCAGTTAGAAGCATGGGCAAAGTAGTTGTAATCGGTCTCGCGGCAAAGCGTCGCTTTAAGGAATCCTCAGGTAAAGACTTCTACGGAACCCACGGACTCAATTAAAGTCACAAATCGCAGTATTCAATTAGGTTAGAATTTTAGCACGTGACGGTTTTGCCAAAAATTACATGGGGTCTCGTCCAGAGTCCAAGAAGTGCGGATTTTTCTCGTTTGGTCTGTGCCAGATGGATGGATGGATGGATATTACCTTTTATTTCGACTTGGATTTTGTCCACAGGCTCCAACCGATTAAACTGGAATATGATAACCTATCATCAGCTTTAACAAAGTCAACTGATTAGTTTTTGTGTTCATTATCGGCATCCACAACATAAAGTACATTTATTCGAGTTACTTTTTTAGTTTTTTCTAAATATCTTGAAAATGGCCAAACCAATATTGATGAAATTTAATATTCTAATTAAGTAATTTTAAAATAGTTTACCTTAGAGTAAGACAGTACTATTTTTATTTCTTTAAAATATATTCAATTAATCGGCTTAATTCACATCAAACATGTAATTTAATAAGCGTTGGTCCTCCAGTATGAGATACAGACTCGATCGTTATTTTTGATTTTAAGTCGAATACATCAAATTGACAGTGATATTTGATTACTAATAAAGGAATAAACATATTAATATTTAAAATTAAATTAGGTTGGAGTTGGTGGTGTTTCACAAGGAGAAAAATTAAAATACAAAGATTTTTTTAGTTTACTCTATATATTTCGAGCTCTTAACTCATCGTCAGGAGAACATTGACTGAAGATAACATAAAATAATGAACAGAATTTATTTTAATATGATGGACAGTTATTTATGACTTAGTGTAAATATGAAAGAATTATCAGGGGATGGGATGGCCTTAGAGCCGAAAGAACAGATGGAGCGGACAGAGGGCTAAACTGGGAATAAAGAAAAGATATTTATACTTGGAAGTTGCCGAAAATTATGTATGTGCCATAAAGGAGGGCAATAAACTATGGAATGTGATGAGGATGCATAGTGAAAATTTCCATCTCTTATTTTCTATTTAAAAATAAAAAATAAAAATAAACCCACCATACATCCTCATCACATTCCAATTCAAATTAAATATCATTGATTAAGATGTCAATTATTGGTGAAGTTTTGATGTCTGTTTCTTTGTTCACCAATAATTGACATCTTAATCAATGATATTTAATTTGAATTAGATGTGATGAGTGTATGGCGGGTTTATTTTATTTTTATTTTTAAATAGAAAATAAGAGATGGAATTTTCACTATGCATCCTCATCACATTCCATAGTTTATTGCCCTCCTTTATGGCACATACATAATTTTCGGCAACTTCAAGTATAAATATCTTTTCTTTATTCCCAGTTTAGCCCTCTGTCCGCTCCATCTGTTCTTTCGGCTCTAAGGCCATCCCATCCCCTGATAATTCTTTCATATTTACACTAAGTCATAAATAACTGTCCATCATATTAAAATAAATTCTGTTCATTATTTTATGTTATCTTCAGTCAATGTTCTCCTGACGATGAGTTAAGAGCTCGAAATATATAGAGTAAACTAAAAAAATCTTTGTATTTTAATTTTTCTCCTTGTGAAACACCACCAACTCCAACCTAATTTAATTTTAAAAATGTTTCACAATAAACCAACACCGCGTTCCCTAAATTTGATATTAATATTTCAAATGACTTTGAATAAAGCCTAGCAACGAATCGATGCAGTTTATATTCTATTAATAACTAGTTTTAATTTTCTGATGATACTTTATTTTATTTAGGTATTTTATCGAAAACGGCTCTAACGATTTGGATGAAATGGAGGGGTCCGGGGGTGGAGGTGGCGGGCAGGGTGTGAGTTTGGGGTTCAGGGGGTCAAGGGGCATGTTCTATATATATATAGCTTTTAACTTGTAGCAAAAAGTTACCGAGCATCGCTCGGTGGCCAGGTACTATATTTTACATGGAAAGATATATGAACTTATATTAATTTTAAGATTTCAGAAAATTATTTTTCAATTTGAAGAGAGCCCCTCAAAAAAATCCACGTCCCGGGGGGAATCCCCCCCTCTCATCGGTGCAAACTATATCCATAAAACTGTTTCCTGAAGCCTCAAAACCTCAACACCAAATATTGAATAAGGAAACAACAAATAACTATTCTAGCAGTTTTGTATACAAGTTTAATTTTTGTTATATGTATATTGCATGAAAAAATATATAATTATCTATATAGAATATAGAATTCAACTCGTTTATTGTTTCATCACGATTTCTCTAACTGCTAGAGCTAGAAACATGAAATTATGCATGAAGGTAACGTTTTGAACGTTAGTCCTCGCTAAAAAAGTTTTTTCTTCTTTAAATAAAAAAAAATAACGTCTGAAAGATTCAGCCTACTGTGCTGATAGGGGAAAAATACCTCCTATTTTATTCAGAACCCCCTCCCCCCAAGGGCAGGACTCATGGGATGAGTAACGGCAACGACAAACAGTTTCTTATGGCAAACTAACCGTAATTAAATATATTTCATATGGTTAATCAAGAATTATGTTCTTTTTTAATTTCTTGAAGAATCTTTTTAGTTCAGTTAAATTGTTCTCTAAAAGGCCCCTCGCGGGAAAGTTTTGGAGTAGTTGTGATTTCTTCGACCTTTTATGTTTTTTGGTGTGCTGAATCCGAATCTGAGGTTTACTAACAAAATTTCTTGATGGAACATTGTCAAAAATGCAAAAAAAGGTAAAAAAATCTCATTTTTGGCGGTTTTTTGCTTGTAACTCGAAAATTATCAACTTTTCCTAAATAATCTTCTTTTTAAAATGAAATTTCATAAAATTTCCTACAAAGGATATGATCCAAATCCTCAAAATTGTCATGGAAAATGCTGGATATCTATAAATCTAAAAGTGGTCCAAGTAGACGTTCAAGTCAACAAGATTTCCTAGAGAATGAGATAGAAATCAAGTTTCTAGAATGAGTGGTTTTCATTTTATGAAGGAAAAACTGCGATTTTTCCAAAAAAAAATTCGCGAATTTTTTCAAAAATTCAAGCTCATTGTGGTACCGGTTACCATTATCCAATTAAGATGAAACTTTGTTTTTAATTGTATCATATTTAATCTAGTTTAAAATGTATAGACTGGTCTTTGTCGAAAACTAGTTTTCGACAAAGACCACCAAATTGATTATTTATTTATTTATAATAAGAATGTGTCCTAACGAAACTTCAAAACAGAATCGAGTTTGACATCAGAAAATTGTGTCAGAACGACACTGAAAAAAAGTGTCTATTCGATAAGCGATTCTTGTCTCGGATAATGGCCGGAATGATCTCAGAGCGTTCCAAAATTTCCACATGGGCGTTCTCTTTCATGGTGGAAATGGGAAAAAAATCGAAAAAAGTGCGAGTTTTTGGGATTTGCAAAAACATAAAAAATACGACAGTTTTCAACTAGCGCTTCAGCCCAAACGGTTGGCCAGAGAAAAAATCTAAAAGAAGAAATTTGTAGGAAGTTTTATGAACTTACATTTTGAATAGAAAGGTTATTTACGAAAAGTTGATAGTTTTCGAGTTATAAGCAGAAACCGCAAAAATGAGATTTTTTTACCTTTTTTTGGATTTTTTACAATGTTTCGTGACGAAATTTTGTTAGCAAACCTCAGCACATCCATAAGCATAAAAGACCGAAGAAATTACAAATACCCCACAACTTTCCTGGTAAAACACAATTTAACTGGACTATTTGTTTCAATAAAAAAAATTCCCACTATATATTATGCTTTGTGGTTTGACCCCCCCCCCATGGAAATTTTCTGAAAACTTATTGAATTAGATATGAAAATAAATTTTAAGATTGTTAAAAGTACTTGTATGCTGTTTCAATTAAAATTTGTGTAAAAGAATTGTATTTTTTTTTTAAGTTGATCAGTATAAGTGGCAAAACATCGCAATATGATAATAAATAAATTTTTTAAATAAAAAATGTAACCTGTTTGTTATGTTTAATGAAAAAGAAATATAAAAATCTATTCACAAGAGAATAAAACATCCTCGAAAAATACGTTAAAAATAAATATTAAAAAATTCTCAATAACCCATCTGATAATAGATATAAATAAATCATTCCAGTGCCTCTTCTCGATTATACAATGCGATGAATAATTGAAAAGGTTTTTCAATGAATAATAGCTATTGACGAAAATCAACAGCCGCTAGAGCTAGTAATCTAGTTTTAATTTTATTAAATATTATTCAACTTGAATCTACATCATTCTCTCAGAACTAAATTCTATATATAGTATTTCGAAGAGACGTCACGCTTATTGTCATTTTTGGTATATTTTTCGTGAATTTGATAACGTACTATCAGACTTTTTCACTAAATAATTAATATCTCGTAAAATCTAATTTTTTCGACTTTCACTCTAAAAGGCTTTCCTGTAGCCCAAAAAGCCAAAATTCCATTGATTCGCACAATAGGCATGATAACAGTAACCAAGAATCACTAAAATAATGTATTTATCTAATGAAATAGGATTCATACCGCCATGTTAGTTTGAACACCAATCAGAGCAAAGAAGCAGAACTGACGTCACGAGGAGACGAAATAATCAGCTTCGAGATCATTTGCGGACTTTTGTGATGTGAAAACATAACCAAGAAACGTAGCCATATAGCCAGGGCTTACCAAGGAAAATAGTTCCAATTTGCCTAAAATTGATTTATTGATGCTGGGAGAGTTTTTTTCATTAAACACTGACTAATAAATAAATAAATTAAAATAAGCTGAGTCAATTTCCACTTTAGATATGAATGAACCAAACCTTACAACGTCTTAATTATTATTAATTTAAAACTCAAACAAGTTCATTATGCACCCACCAATTTATAATCTATGAAATAAAGTAAAAACTTACGTTAAAACCACTTATTTCACATATTTTTTCTTGTGTGGAACTTAAACAAATAACAGGTGTGACGTCACAGCTGCCGCGAGATCCCGGGGGGCGTTTATATTTTTTTTTGGAATAATAGATAATTTCAAACATAACAGTACAGTATTTCAAAATCAGTCATCATGCCTATTGTTTTTATCAAAACAGCTGTTGTTTTTGAGATATTTCGAAAAAAACCCATAATTTTTAAGGAGTTAGGAGTTGGTTCTAGGTGAAACATTTAAATATAATAATAATAAAACTTGAGTAAGATACGAAAAAAAACACTTTTTATTAACTATTAATGTAGATAAATAAGCTGACGTGTTCTGATGTGGCCACCCACTTGACTTTACCATACAACCTAGCCCCTAAAATTATTTATAATCATATAGGGGGGTTAGTTTTTGCATTTTTATACTTCTGGGGTCCCACTGATTATGTATATAAAATTTGGTTGAGTTTGGTAAATGGCCAAGATTTTCATTTTTTAACCCCCCCCCCCCCCCGCCCCATTTTGGGCGGTTAGTTTTTGCATTTTTAGACTTCTGGCGATCCACTGATTATGTATACAAAATTTGGTTGAGTTTGCTCAAATATCCTAGATTTTTAATTTTTAACCCCCCTCCACCCATTCCGATTAATATTGCTTATTGATTTTATTATTTGTTGCGTTTGGACCCTTGGGATCACGCAAAGCTTGATGTTTCTTTCTGGCTGGACCTTCCACGCCTCTATCTTTTTCCGGAACGTGTTATCGAGTTCCATGGTCAGGTAATTTTTCTTGGCCGGATGAGTGTGTTGATGTTAAAGGTGCCCAGGTATGTATGGATTTTTGATGTTATTCTTCCATTGTTTCTTCCTTGACTTCGTGATGGTCCGGATCCCCCAGAATCTGAATGCCCGGTTGCCACTCGAGGGTGGGTGGATTGGTTACCACCTGGGGTAATTTTGTTTTTGCTCTCACGATTCATAGTTGCTTTACTTGAAATTCTTTGTCCTGCGCATGCGCGAGGTTTTTTAGAACCAGAGACTATCAGTTTCTGGAGCGTATTGATTAATATTAATTGATTCAAAAATAAGCAAAATAGAAACAACAAAAACATGATTTCCATTAGAAGATTGAGCTTTTCTTTTTCTAAGTAGAAATAAATAGCTAAAGGATATATATGTATGCTGTGCATCTTTCATTTTGAATTCATGGTTAAATGTTTTCAAAATTAAAATGTAAAATATCATAAATAAAAACAATAAAGACAAAAAACACAAAACAAAAAATATTTTGTTTATTTGTTAAATCAAACAAATTGGGGAGATGAGAAACAAGCAAGCACAGGGGTGTGTGTGTGTGTGGACTACAAGGGCACAAGAGAAGGAAATTCAAATAGATAGAGATAAAAAAATACATAAAAAAGGCAGAAGGAAAATAGAATAAAATGAAATTAGTTGAGCTTTTGTTTTGTTTTTTTGTTTGTCTTTAATTTTCTACTATAAATTAGGGTAAACAGATCTCCAACTTGTGAATTCATGACACTTCCAGATTCTCTCTAAAAAGAAATTTAAGGAAAACTTTTTAAAAACTCTCTGAGATAAATTTTGATAATTTGTAAATTTGTGACATAAAATACGTCTTTCTGCGCCAGTAAATTGAGAAAATCGATCAGGGCCGGATTAAGCCATGTAGAGGGCCCTAGGCAATGCTAGTCTCGGGGCTCCTCTCTGTAGGGAGGTCTCTAGGTAGGTAAGTACCGTTTAAACCTGATAACAACAAATTTTAATATTTCAATACTAATGAATGGATGTCATTTATAAAAACAAAATATTTATAGATAATATTATGTTATAAGAATTTTGCTGACTTGGTGTGTACTGGATATATTAATTTTTTATTGTTAAGGATAAATAAATTGAATTGCTTCTTTCCAGTAATTTATTTTATTATTCAAATGGTTAATCCAAATATTTCGAGAGCGCTCTCGGCATCTCCTCATCAGTGGAAACTGTGGGACCACACAACAGGCAAGTCAGTGAGTTATTATTAATTACAGATGTCAAAAGGTACTCACCCACTCCCCACCAATGTGCCGACCCCATCAGTTTGTACAGAACATTGATAAAAGCTTGATTATACAACACACACATAAATACTATATATACATATATATAACATACAAATTCAAAATGAGATAACATGCGAGTATATACAATTATTTACATCTCTTTATAATGAAGTCCGAATGAAATTTAAAAAATCAAAAATTAACCAGTACTCGAGCTGGTTTAAATTTAACATGAACTAATTAATGTTAATGACCACTCAAGGGAAGGTTAACGACCACAATATTGTCTAAGTTTTTTGGCACGCGAATTAATTAATAAAAAAAAAGCATAAATGTTTATTTTTTTGTCATTTCTATTCGGACTTCATTATAAAGAGATGTAAATAATTGTATATACTCGCATGTTATCTCATTTTGAATTTGTATATATATATATATATATGTATGTGTGTGTTGTGTAATCAAGCTTTTATCAATGTTCTGTACAAACTGATGGGGTCGGCACATTGGTGGGGGAGTGGGTGAGTACCTTTTGACATCTGTAATTAATAATAACTCACTGACTTGCCTATTGTGTGGTCCCACAGTTTCCACTGAGGAAGAGATGCCGAGAGCGCTCTCGAAATATTTGGATTAACCATGTGAATAATAAAATACATTACTGGAAAGAAGCAATTCAATTTATTTATCCTTAACAATAAAAAATATTATGTTATTCAATTCATACAGTACTAAAGTAAAGTAAAGAAAAATTTTTTTAGAAACTTTTTAAAATTTAAAATACTAGGTAGGTTTCACATAAATAAAAGAGCAGAGGCTTGTTAAGCATGACTATATAATTATACAGTACGGTGCAAAAAATCGACCCACTAATAAAAACTTTATTAAATAGCAAATTATTTTTAAAATTTTTACAAATATTCATATAATTTGTTCCATTAACTCTTAAACTAACATATTCAATAAATATTGTTGATAATTTTTGAATTTTATAAAAAAAAATAAGTGAAATTAAATTAAAAGATACAATTACAAATTATCATACTTTTTCAATATTACTTTAATTTAAATAAAGTTTTAATAAAAGATCAAATTCCATTTGAAATATCAATAAAATGAATAATTTCGAATTAAGCATCATTGATAGAAAGATAAAATATACAAAATGGATATTTCTGAAGTTCAAGCAGTTCAAATTGTGTGCCTAATTAATCAAGGGCTAAGTCAACAACAAGTGGCAATTACACTTGCAATAAGCAATAATTTCAATAATGTATGGTTCCTTGTAAAAAAATTAAAAATGATTTACTATTTAATAAAGTTTTTATTGGTGGCTCGATTTTTTTGCACTGCAGTGTATTTCGGGGTATAAGCCCATCTTCAGGAGTTCACAAAAGACTATCTTTTGTGAACTCCTGAAGATGGTCTTATACACCGAAATATATATAGAATCGTGCTAAACAAGGCTCCGATCTTTTATTTATGTGAAACCTACCTAATATTTCATATTTAAAATTTTAAAAAGTTTCTAAAAAACTTTCTTTACTTTATTTAATATGTTTAACCAAGAACCTACACCATTTTTCCTCAACAAAATATTCAATAGTTATTATTTGTAAGTGCATTTAAACGTTTTTTAACCATTGATGATCGAAGATAGTTTTTTATAAGTTTCAATTTTGAAAAGCTTCGTTCACCTATGACTTATTTTTCTCACGGGCTGAGGGCACATAAGCTGCGCGGTGCCCATAGGCAGTTGCCTACATTGCCTATTGGATAATCCGACCCTGAAATCGATAGTTATTACACAAAGCGCTAGACAGCTTGTGTAGTATTTTTCAATTTCCGCGTTTTTCAATCGAAAGTACTGAGGGTAAAGAACGAAAAATCTATATTTCCTCTAGGAGGGAGTATCCTAAGTAATCCAATCAAATGATACCGTTAGGTACCTAGGATAATCCAAAAACACAAGGGCATATAAAATTAGTTCTTGTAACAAACACAATGTTTGTATTTTCAAAACGAAAAACTGATTAGAGATTTAAAAAAAAAAATCTAATTTGTCTTTTGTTTTAATTTTATTCCTTGAGAATTGGTTGTTATGAATTCTATTTATGTATTAAACAGATTATACTTTCCCAAACAATATAATCAATAAGAGAAAGTACTATAATCACTTTTGTTTCTTTGCAAAATAAAATTCAAATAGTACGCTACCCTCACAAAAGATTAAAAAAAAATACTAGGCGAAGTACTAAAATAAATCCACAATTGGTATCGAGATTTTCAAATTTTTCCATCTATTGCCCCTTCAGAAGATCAAAAGATGAAGATAGCCCGAAACATCATCTCAGAATAAAATTTCTATTTTTTTTTTTTTTTTTTTCAAAAATTCCACCAGTGAGTAGAGTTGTGTCGCCAATGTGAGGCCGAAATTGATCTCTTTGTCATAAATAAATGATCCTCAGGGATTAATGTTGAGACGAAAGACGAAGAAAAAAAATAATTCAGTTTCTTTCCTGGAGCCTAGATATACGAGCCCCGTCCCATCTCAATTGGCCCACCAATATTTTTTCTTTTTAAATAAAATTATGCTAATTCACGGTAAATTTAATTTAAATATTTATTTTTATTATAAATTGGAACAACATTTTAAACAATTTAAAACATTTTATTGTAACATTTAACTTAAAATTATTTTTTAATTGTTAAAAACATATTTTTATATAAAAAATAGTTCTTTGCTTTTCAAGAATTTTTTTTTAAGAATCTTTGAATATGTGAAATAATCAAGTAGGCTTTGCCTTTTTCCAACAAAAGAAAGTTTGTTTTGTTTATTATTAGTAAAAATGACTCGTGGAAAGGTTGTTGATGAAAAAATTCGCTCAATTATTATCAATTTATTTAAAAAGGAAAATCAAACGCGGAAATTGGCGATCTAGTTAATTTATCAAAGTTTACTGTCAGAAATATTATTCGAGTTTATAAAACAACGGGTACAATAGCTACAAAACCTCGGTATGCGTCGAAATCCAAAATATCAGATGCTGATAGACGGGCATTGAAGAAGATTATTAGAAAAAACAGGCGTTCGAACTATGGTGAATTATCTGTTCTTTGGAGCGATGCTGTGGGGCGAAGTGTTTCAAGATCCACGTGCCATAGAGAAGCCCTTAAGTTAGGTTTTAAAACTTACAAGTTAATTTTATTGCAACTTATTCCAAATTTTTTTTTGTAATTTTACTAATTTTTTTTAGGCGAAAGAAAAGCCACTCTTGACATTAAAACAAAAGAAAAACCGGCTTAAATGGGCTAAAAGTCACATTAATTGGACGAGTGATGAATAGAATAGTGTCCATTGGAGTGATGAGTCTCGTTTTGAAGTTTGTGTTGGGGACAATCGAAGCAGAGTTATTCGTCAGAAAAATGAAGCTTTCAATTCGGAATGTTTAAAAAAGAAAGTAAAATTTCCTGCTTCAATTATGGTATGGGGTTCAATGTCTGCTAGAGGTGTTGGAAAACTTCGACTTCATTGATGGAATTGTAAACACCAATAAATATTTAGAGATTTTAAAAAAAGGTTACTTCCAACAATGGCAGATGCATTGCAGAATAATAATAATTTTGTGTTCCAACAAGACAGGGCGGCCTGTCATATATCAAGAAAATCTTTAAAATAGCTTTCTGATCATAATGTTCCACTTTTGGAGTGGGTGGCAAACAGTCCCGACTTGTCACCAATAGAAACTCTTTGGCACACAATGAAAAAGCTATTACGAATACAACCAGCTAGAAACGTAGTCGAATTAAAACACAAACTTCAAAATATTTGGGATACTTTCACTCAAGATGAGTGTCAAAACTTAATAAGTACGTTGCCCAAAAGAATTCAAGCCGTAATTAAAAATAAAGGCGACGTCACACAGTGGTAAAGGTTTTGGATTTTGTATGTTTTCCTTGTTTTTAACAATTAAAAAATAATTTTAAGTTAAATGTTACAATAAAATGTTTTAAATTGTTTAAAATGTTGTTCCAAATGATAATAAAAATAAATATTTAAATTAAATTTACCGTGAATTTGCATAATTTTATTTAAAAAGAAAAATTATTGGTGGGCCAATTGAGATGGGACGGGGCTCGTAAATGTTGTTCGTATTGATGCTCATATAAGAATAATGTATGGATGCCCTCTGCTCGACAGCAAATTATTTCTTCTTAGTATTATATTTATTTAAAAAAATATTATTTATTTCGATTATTATTTTGATGAAAATAGATCGATTCAATGTTTTTATAAATATACTTTATATATTCATTCCTTTATTTATTTATTAATATTTATTTTATATAAGTTAAATAATTATTTTATTATAGATATATTTGCACTCTCAGTCACAACACGACCTCTCATAAAAGGGCAAAAGCGCAAATGGACATAGAACCATTGCAACTGCAACATATATATATATAAATATATATATATAAATATATATATATATATATATATATATATATATATATATATATGTGAGTATGTTTATTTGCATCAAACAGAGGACAACCTCTTTGTTTCTCTATGAATTAACAACTCTGCTACTCTCGACAAAATAAAAACTTTTCAATGAAATAGACGATATTCATTTTTAATCCCAATATGTAAGAATTTTGTATGGTGAGTCGAAAAGTAAATGACCTTGTATATAGATACTCAAGTATTATATTATTATATATGAAAATAAAAATAAAGTAAAAGCTATATTTCATTTTTCACATCTCCTTTTAATTTAATAATAAAAAAAAAAACTTATCACCCTGGCTTGTCAAAACAACTCACCCTCTTCTGCACCCCCGACCCATTTACCCACCCATCAAACAAAAAATAACAAAATAAATAAAAAAACTAAAATTGCCTGTCTTTCAATTTGATATAATTTGAAACAGAACAGAGATATTAAAAATAAAAATAAAAAAAAAAAAAAAAAAACTATAATAAAAAAGGAAAAAAATAGAAACGACGTATTCGGACACCATTTCTGTTTTATTGAGTTCTCTGACAAAAGAGAGTATATCAATATAATATTTGGTGTTATATATATGTAGGATTTTATTCTCCGCTCCTTTCGCTGAAACATTATTTTGAAAATAAAGATTCATTTTCGCCTTGAAAAAGGCGTTTGCTTGATGTTTGCCGGTTAGAATCCTTCGATAAACTGACGGATGAACGCAGGGACACGCCCCTTTTATAACGAGAAGGAAGGGTGCGAAAAAGTTATGCACACGTCATTCTAAAGGCGGGAATAATTAACCAATCAGCTTAATTACTAATGAGAGCCAGGTTATATAAGCAGCTCGCTCCTCCACGAGAGCTCAGTTGTCATTTGTCATTTGTGAGTTGTCATTCAGTTGTCATGTGTGAGTTGTCAGTTGTTGAAACTCATTGAATGAGACAGCTCTCCGAGGTGACAACTCACCTGGGAACGAAACGGCTTGTGTCTAAGAAGTAATTTGTATACACGTTCTGTAACGAAGAATCAATAAATGCGGGCCTTGTGCCATTATTTTATTTAAAGCATGTTTTCAATTGCCTAGTGCAAATTCGTATTTTGGAATAGCTTTTTTCTGGCTTTAACGCCGCCAAGAGAGATTTTAATCTCTACAGATCATCTCCCATCCAAGCCCGGCTCATAACCTTCCAACTAACCCTTCGAGCCAAACATAATAAAAATCATCCATCATCTTAATCATTTCCTATAAATATATATATATATGTGGGATCCAGCCAAGCCAACTTGCCCTGGTCCTACACACCATGACACCGCCCTGATTCCAGCCACCTCGCGCCTCCGTCAATCTGAGCAGCAGCCTGGCAGATTTTACCAGGCAACGCACTGCCAAGTTTCAGTAGGATTTCCACGCAGCCCCCCAAGTAAGCAAGCAATCCCCCAGTGGCTCCACCACCCCAATCTGCACCCGTTCAACCCCCTCCAGCGAAGAGCTAGCTTTCCCCTCGAATTGCGCACGCACGCCCCCTCACGCTACAAGTCAAAATCGTCGCCGCACGACCAGCTAGTCCCTGATTGGCCATAATAACAAATGCGCTGATTGGCCGAAATAAGGACCTATCATCAGGAGCCCCAGATATCAACGCGGCCTCTATAAAGATCGTCTTCCAAGTTGAAGACAGCAGTTACGATTTCCCCTCCGACACGAACAGTTCATCCATCAGTTCAGTTCAGTTTAGTTCAGTTCATCAAGTATATGTTTACCGAAGATTTAACCAGCAAGTTTCAAGAAGTATTTTTCTACTCAAGATACACGAACATCTCCAGTTTTATTTCTACATTTATAAAGCATTTTGTTATATTATTATTATCGAAAAGCATTTAATAAACCATTATTATTGAAAATACTTGTGTCTTTCTTCACCTGGTTTAAGCCACCTAGAATAATCCCTACATTAATGGGGGCTCAGAGCCGGGATTTGAAGAGCCAAAGACCAGAGTGAAGAAAGCGAGCTCGACAAATGCTACACTTTTGAAAGCTCGACTCAGAGATGTGAAGAACCACAAGCAAAGAAAAGACCAGGATTGAGAAGCCAAGTCAAAAACTCCACAAGTTCTGGGAATTCAAGCCAGAATTGCGGAGCAACGAATTTAAAGGAAGACACGACACGATTTAAACTTCACAAGTTCGGGGGATTCAAGCCTGAATTGTGAAGGAAGAATTTTGAAGAAAAAACGAAGAAAAAAAAATTGTCTCGGACCGCGGATAAATATTATAATTCTATTGTAATTTGTTACTCAAAAAAGATAGTTAATAATGTAGAAATAAAAACTTTATTTTTTTAGCTCATAGTTCTAATTTTACTTTTCGTAAATTTTATACTTGAAAATAGCTTCTAGCATATGTAAATATATACCTACATCATTACAAAAAGTGATATTATGTATTAGTATTTGTTTATATTTTTTTCCCAGTCTTGATAATTAATATAAAATTCTAATAAAGAGAAAGTATTTCAATTTTTCTTTCAGATCACTATCCAATTGTTGTTCTAGAACATTCAATCAGTAAGTTTGCAAGTAGAAAATTTATTTCTAATGAAAATGAAGTCTCTAGGGGTGCTGAGCGTTCGAAAACTACGTGTTTCTCGTAAAGAGGGCTTTAGGGGATAATTTATTTCAGCTCGACTGAACAGACACAATGATAGTATCTGTAGTACAGGAAAAGGACAGAAACGTTTCTTCGGTGAGCCAGGGAGTCGAGTGAGTTAGTTAGGGCCGGGTTTTCTATTAGTTTAATTGCTCGCTTCTGAATTGCATCCAGTGTGGCAAGAGAATGCTTAGAGGCCCCTCTCCACAGATGAGAGCCATATTCGAGACGGACGAATTTGAGCCTTATACAGTGTAAGAAGTTGACTGGGAGTGAAATAGCGCCTAGACCTAAATAGGAGACCAAGCTTGCGCGTTGCAGCTTTAGCAGTGGTTGAGATATGGTCATTCCAAGTAAGGTCAAACCATAGTGTGACGCCTAGCATTGAAATTTTATCCCTGAATTCCAGTGAGTTTGAATCGAATGATATGTTTGGGAGGTTTCTATCGACGCGCCTAGAAATAAGGCAACACTGAGTTTTCACTGCATTGAAGTTAACTAAGTTTTGGGATCCCCAGTTTTTAAGTTTGCATAAGTCGAAATTAATTGAGGAGGCAATGTCTGCACGGTTTTTATGCGATGCAGGAGCGTTATGTAGGGTGTTGTCATCTGCGTAACAATGTACTGGATTGGTGGGCAATAGAAGATCGTTGATATAGATAAGAAGACGCGTAGGGGAGAAAACCGATCCCTGAGGAACTCCTGCGTTGGTGTGGAAGGGGGAAGATGATATTCCATCGATGACAACCTTAATAGTACGGTCTGAAAGAAAACTTTCGAACAACTTACAAAGTTTCTGTGCAAGGCCGACGGAGGTCAATTTGGCAAGAAGATTTTTGTGCCAGACCATATCGAAGGCTTTAATTCTTTCAAAATTTCCAAGAGCTAAACCACTGCAACTTGTCTCTTGTACTAGTTCATGTAAGATCCGTGGCTTTTATTCGACAGCTCTGGTAAAGTTTCATACGTTTCTATGAAACGTTTTAAAATCAAGTCATTAGCACTTAACTGGTAGCCTGTATTAACAAATACATCTATAATATCTTCATCTAAATGTTCTTCCATGGCTGCTTAGTAAAATGACAATATAAACACTAATAAGGCCCTCTTTACACTAGACAATTCACAGGCGACCCAACGGACACTCGAGTATCGACGATTTGAAGGATACCTACAGGGGACTTAGTACCACACATTGAGAAAGTGAGAATACTGTAAACCGATTCAGGGGAGATTATTATTTTTTGAAAAGGAAAAATGAAATTAATTACCAGACGGGACCATTATTTAATGTATTCAAGTAATTCAAGTAAATAATTAATTTTAAATTATTATTGATTTTTTGATGAAATTTGATTCCATTTACAAATAATAAAATGAAAATCTAATAATGATCATATTACATAAGTAATTATCAAATTCATTCAATATTTGAATTCAAAAAAATTGTATATGTTCTCGACTAATGAAAAAAATGCCGGTACCATTACACAGTTCATTCCGACTGACAAACTCCCTTCACCTAACAAAGAAACACGTTTTTTGTTCAAAATTAGCTTAATTCATCAACCTAATCTCCAGCAAGAGCAACGCAATCATTCCAGCGCCGCTCTAACATTTCGATACCACTTTTGTAGAATGATTTATCTTTTACCTCAAAATAGGCCCCAGTTTCAGCGATAACGTTCATTCGTGCGAAATTTCTTACCAGCGAGCATTATTTTGAGGTCTGCGAACAGCCAGTAGTCGCTGGGAACCAAATCTGGCTAATACGGATGTGGAAGCAATTCGAAGTTCAATTCATGTAGTTTTGCCATTGTTTTGATTGACTTGTGACACGGTGCGTTGTCTTGATGAAACAGCACTTTTTTCTTCTTCAAATGGGGTCGTTTCTTTGCAATTTCGGCCTTCAAAGGCTCCAATAACGCTATATTCACTGTTGATGGTATTTCTCTTCTCAAGATAGTCGATGAATATTACACCACGCATATCCCAAAATACCGAGGCCATAACCTTTCCAGCCGATTGTTGTGCTTTTGGGCGCTTTGGACGAGGTTCACCAGTTGCTGTCCACTCAGATGACGATCGTTTTGATTCCGGAGTGAAGTGATGGATCCATGTTTCATCCATTGTCACATATCGACGCAAAAATTCCGGTTTGTTACGTTTAAACATGTCCAAACACTGCTCAGAATCATCAACACGTTGTTGTTTTTGGTCAACAGTGAGCAAGCGCGGCACCCACTTTGAACAGAGCTTTCTCATACTCAAATGCTCATGTAATATAAAGCCAACACGTTCTTTTGATATCTTTACGATGTCAGCTAACTCACGCAGCTTCACTTTTCGATCATTCAAAACGATTTTGTGGATTTTTTGATGTTTTCTGGTGTTACCGCCTCATTTGGACGTCCACTGCGTTCTGCATCATCGGTGTCCCTACGACCACGTTTGAAGTCAGCAAACCAACGTTTTATTGTTGTTTCTGATGGAGAGGAGTTCCCATAACACTTTTCAAGCCATTGCTTCGCTTGAACGGTATTTTTTCCCATCAAGAAGCAGTGTAAAATTAAAACACGAAATTGTTTTTGATCCATTGCTCTGAAAAGCGTCACTCTTAGCACAATAACTCACAAACTAATGAATAGAATATCATGAAATTTTGACAGCTGTCTTTTGAAGGTTGGTACTAACTGAAAAAGAGGTGAATTCAAAAAAGCTAGCGCAATGTATGTGTTAGGCCCGGGATTTTTCAGCCCATGTGTTATAAAAGGAAGATTACCTTTGGATGGGTGTAGGTGGTGGGCGCTGTTGGCCAGGCTCTGTCTCGACACCGAATGAAGCCAGAATTAATAAATACAAGAAACCCATTACTCGATAAGATAAATGACACCTCCTAAGGTACCCTCTTTCCAATAAAAAAAATAATCATTAAAATCGGTTCATAAACAAAGAAGTTATGCCTGAACAAACATATCAAAAAAGGTCCAATACCTATGAAAAAAAAACGGGACCAATCGGAAAGTAGACTGAACCCAATGCAAAAAAAGCATCAAAATTGGTTAACAATTGGCGAAGATATGAGGTAACATAGACACAAATAAAAAAAAAATCAGTCGAATTGAGAACCTCCTCCTTTTTTGAAGTCGGTTAAAAATCAATAAACTATGCGAGAATCTCATTCCAGCGCCTCCTCGATTATACCAATAATAATCTTTTCTCTCATAAATCTTAACAGCGATTTAAATAAAAGCTATCTAATGCAATTGTATCAAAGTGTATGTAACTATTTCATTTAACTATCTTTTTGATTGTATCTGAATGGATTTGAGAAGACGTCTCTCTCTTTTTTTTATTTTTATTTGTCTATTTATTATCTGACCCCTTTTTTTTAAGTGATCATGAACGCATGACGTCACGCCACGCTCGGGACGTCCTCTCTAATTACTTTCAATTAATAAAACACGACATGAAATTAGATGAAAAACAAACAATAAATGCATAAGTTTTGTTTTCACAGTATCCGTTATAATTATTTTTATATAAATAATAAATAATTTCCTTTTGGAAAAAAGTATAAGTATATATAAGTACACGATTAGTAAATATCTCTCTCTCTTTTTCTTGACTTTGAGCAATAATTACATTCAATTTGAATGATAAGTGTTATTACGGAATCATTACTAAGATTATTAGGAATTATTCGTTTATGAATTAAATAACGACACTTAACAACAAATAATTGTAGGATTTTCAACTTATGAACAGAAAAGACTGAGGAATTAACAAATTTATTAAATATATAAATAATTATGATGAAAATATTTGTAAATATATTTAAATATTAGAGAAAATGAAAGAAATATTTGTAAAAAGAAATTTTCGTAATTTGAAACAAAATGGAAATATAAATGTATTTGTCAAGAATTTCTAGTCATTTTAATAAATAACACCGATTCATCCATCCATCATCGTGGGATTGCAAACTTGGGACAGGGCCGGGGTGAATTTTTGAGGGACCTGGTTCGGAAATTGCATGGGGCCAAAAATACACATTTAAATGGAGATTATTTTAAATAAATTATCTATATATAAATTTACTACAATGCCGATCTGTCTGATTCTTTGAGGAATCGAAACAGAAGAATTTTGTTCAGATATTTAATAATACATTTTATTTAGAATGTTTATGTGTTAACGCTAGATGAACGCGAAAATTAAAACTTTTATCCGGCCACTGCCCTATTTTGGTGCAATTGGGACCAGACTCGTTTTGATACTGAACCAAGAGTTGAAAAAAGATACAGGACCCAGCCGGGTATGATCCGACATCTTCTGCGTTAAGCCCGCAGATGCCTTTTCCATTTAAGCGATGGATCCCCTGACTAGATCCTATATATTCAAATTTTTTATACTTATATATTAGGAAAAAAAATCAGTCGAATAGAGAACCTCCTTCTTTTTGAAGTCGGTTAAAAATAGGAGAAAGCGCGCCTGAGCTAAAGAGTTGAATATATATAAAATTTGATTATAGGATCTAGTCAGGGGATCCATCGCTTAAATGGAAAAGGCATCTGCGGGCTTAACGCAGAAGATGTCGGATCATACCCGGCTGGGTCCTGTATCTTTTATCAACTCTTGGTTCACTATCAAAACGAGTCTGGTCCCAATTGCACCAAAATAGGGCAGTGGCCGGATAAAAGTTTTAACTTTCGCGTTCTTCTAATGTTAACATATATATTATATATATATATTTATATATTGCAGCAAAAACCCGTTTTTAGTAAGAACGCGTTCTTACTAAAACGTTTTTAGTAAGAACGCGTTCTTACTAGTTAAAACGCGTTTCACTAAATATCTTTATGGCAACTAGAATTTACTAATGTTGGTTGAGTTTGGTTCAAAGGTCTAGAATCTTCATTTTTGACCTTTCGCCTCATTTCTTGTATTTATTTTCAAAAATGTTTAAACGAAAATGTCCAAAATTAGAAGAAAAGTTGTAGAGGATGTAATTTTTGACATTTTCGTTTAAAATTTTTTGAAAATAAATACACGAAATGAAGTGGACGGTCAAAAATGAAGGTTCTAGACCTTGGAACCAAACTCAACCAACATCAATAAACTCTAGTTGCCTTAAAGGTATTCAGAGAAACGCGTTTTAGCTAGGAGAAAGCGATCTTACTAAAAACACGCGTTTTTACTGCGACATATATAATTATACGAGGAGTGAACCATGATTGAAATTAGGTTAACACTTTTTTGGAATTATGTAGAATTATTTTAGTATTTTAGTATTTAAAGTAATGGAATTTTTTGGAAATATTTGGAAATGAAAGTGAAAGTGGAAGTAGGTGTACACGATATTAGGTAGCGGTTCACCCCTCGTAATTATATATGTATAAATATATATATTGACGGAAATTTGCTAAAAGAAAACCCAACTTCAAATCGCTATAACTCTTTTTTTCATCCAAAATGAACGTTCCTCTTCCTATTTTGAATGGTAATAAATGTACTTTGAAAATATTGAACCGTACCGCTCAGTTAAATGAATGTGCTAAAAAATTTTGAATCGTTTTATGATGAAAAAAAACAAGTATTTTCTATTTAAAATTTAATTCCCTGTGTGGCATGGCCTAATATTGAAATTTTGTTGATGGAGAATGGTGTAGGCTCTTGGTGAAACATATTTTTTTATAAAAATTATTATTTTTCTCTTTTTAGTGATGTTATTAATAGTGACTTAATATAATACCTTATTTGGATCTCGTAAGAGAAAGCTTCGGGCGAATGAATCAGAAAATAATAAAATAAAATTCATAAATATAAAAATTCTCTCGAAACGTTTGCGGGTTTTAAATGAATGTTTTAAGATTTTATTTATAATAATTTCATTTTTTGTGAATCCTACCTCGTATCTTACTCAAGTTTTATTATTATATAATAATTTTGATTATTTGCTCATAAGAATTGGAGATTTACGTTATTTCGTCATTGATCATATCATCAGAACTTAACCAAATTAATATTGGACCACCCCTAAGGTATCCCCTTTCCAATAAAAAATAGAATCATCGAAATCGCTCCACGTGGCAAAAAGTTCTCGCTGAACATACATAAAATAATAAATAGTTAGGTATCTTGACTATCTTGGAGCTATACTGATCCAAACGCAGAAAGAATCATTAAAATTGGTTCATAAACAAAGAAGTTATGCCTGAACAAACATAACAAACATAATAAAAAAGGTCCAATACCAATGAAAAAAAACGGGACCAATTGGGAACTATTCTGAACCGAATGCAAAAAAAATCATCACAATCGGTTCATAATTGGCGAAGATATCAGGTAACATAGACACAAAAAAAAATTCAATCGAATTGATAACATCCTCCTTTTTTGAAGTCGGTTAAAAAAATACATGTATTTACCATTTAAAATTAATTGTAAATGATTATTATGAATTGTTTTTAAAAAATTCAAATTTTATAGGAGTGAAATATAAGGAAAAACCACTAAAATCACGTTTCATTCGGTTTCATTAAGATTTCTCTGGAACTACTGAGTCTAGAATCTTGATAATATGTGGAAAGAAGGTTAGTTTTAAAATGTAAAAAAATTACTCTCTGAGAGAGATTTTTAAAAATTTGAATTTCAAAAAGGTGAAAAATGAAAAATTCAAAAAAATCATACTTTTATGACGATTGATCTGTAATTACTTATTTTGGTGGGTCTCCACATCTCCCACTCAGGATCCAGTTGAGTGAGGTTATTTGAACTGATTTTATAATTGACTTAAAATTTTGTATTGAGATTACTTTTATGACGTAAATGTTTGATAAGAATATTATCGGGCAGCGGACGTTGCAGGAGGGTGGGGGGGGGACTTCCTGGCTTTGCATTGGGATTTGTAGCTAATTTATTGTAAACAGAAAATAAAATTATGTTTATTTACATATTACAGAAGCATAAGAGTGGGTAATATAGGGTGTGCCATAAAGATCTACCACATTTTGAAGTGGTATAAAAAAATGAAAAAATTTAACTAGAAAAAACGGAATATATTTTTGAAAAGAATATAAAATATTAATTAATAAAGTAAAGGGTGTGTAGTTTCACAGTGAATGAAATAAAACTCAAAGAGATTTATACAAACTCAATATATTTCGGGTTATTAGTCCATCATCAGGAGTTTTCATAAAACGTTTTAACCTGTAAACTCCTGATGATGGACTAATAACCCGAAATATATTGAGTTTGTATAAACCTCTTTGAGTTTTATTTCATTCACTGTGAAGCTACACACCCTTTACTTTATTAATTAATATCATGTTTCACCTAAAACCTACAGACCACTTTCTCTAAGTAAAAAAATATAAAATATTTTTTTTTAATGTGTTTTAAACATTATCATACAAAAGGCACCCCCCCCCACCCCGGGTTCTAAAATGAAAATTCTAGCATGTTAGACCAAACTCAACCAAATTTAGTATACATATTCTGTAAAAACTAACCAAATTTTGTTTTTTTGTTCTAGCCTTCTGAGAGTCCACAGAATATGTACACACAATTTGGTTGAGTTTGGTCGAAAGGGCTAGAATTTTAATTTTTGACCTCCCCCCCCCCCCCTCATTTTTGTCTTCTGATATAATGTTTAAAACACATTGAAAAAAATATATTTTATGTTCTTTTCAAAAATATATTCAGTTTTTTTCTAGTTAAGATTTTTTAGTTTTTATACCTCTTCAAAATGTGCTAGATCTTTATGCCACACCCTGTATATAATTTTTCTTTTTGACTTTTTGTAGCAAAAATTTATGTTATCAAAATTGAGAGTAGGTATTTTCCATCTCTTAGATTACAGAATAGCTAGCGTTCATGATTTATTTACTAAGATTGTAGATAATTCTTTATTAATATTAATCGGGTAAAACCAAGATTAGCTAAAGCTTCGGCAAATTTATCTATATTTTCATTAATAAGTGCTGTACAAATTGATTAAATAATTGTAGAATAGTGCTCGGAAAAACTATGCGTGCCAGCTCTGGTTTTTGAAATATTGTTAATCGCCTGTATATACAATCATCCTATTTTGTTAATTACTTCTCACTCTGCTTATTTAAGACTTTTTTTTTACTTTCACATTTATATTCATAGAATATAATGTGGAAGTATTGCGATGCCCTGTCTGCGTTCTGACTCATTGGAGCTTGTATCTCAGATTTGAAAAAAGTTAATTTCATTTTGTAACTTCTAGGTGGAATGAATCGATGCCCTCAATAGTTGGAAACCTGATTTGGGACATAAAACCGGATTTTGTGATCCCCAGAGGCCAAAAAGGGGCCATAAATCCATTGGTCAATGCGTATATATGTACCCCCCTGTGTTTGGCAACCATAAGTCTCAGAGCTACGAAATTCGAAACTTAAGCTTGATATAGGCTAAAAGGTGTACAACAAGCTTTTGGGCGGACACACGACTGGAGGATCAAAAGGCACGACGCCGTTGTCCGATGTCTGGCGGACGATTTAAAAAAAAATCTCCTAGGGTGGAGCTGGAGTATTAGGTTCGGAGTCGCCGCCGGTGCTGTCACCGTTTTGGCGGCGACAATATCGTGGAAGGGGGTGTGGTGTCCCCGGTCCTTCAGGGACCTGCGCGCCCTGGGTGTCCCCAAAACTACATTAAACAAAATGACACTCAGGGCGATGCTAGGTTACCTTTTTAACTTTTCTAGTTTTATGAGGCGGACTTTCTATACGGGGCCTGGCCTTAATTAATTGAGAAAATGAGTTTAGATTTATATGCATTGCTGGGCTGGCCTTCCTCGACAAATTACCTTTCTGCGGTGGCCAGCCGATTTTAAACTAATTTTATTACTATTATTATTATTGTTTTTTTATCATTTTAATGTTAATTTTTATTTATGTTTTTCTTTTTTTGTTTTGTTTTTTGTTTGTAACATTTGATTATTGTTTTTTTCTTGTCGCATTGCACAGTTGTGGGGCGCTTTTGGCGAAAATGTAAACAAATCTGTATTTGCTCTGTAAAGGGCTGCCTCACTCTGCGTGGCGAAATAAATAAATCATTGAAATCGGAAAACCGGAAGTGGACATTTACATGAAAGATTTTTCGTTTTTTTTTTATTTTCTCAAAAACGAAATAAAGGAAGGGGGTGTAAATTAGTAGTGTCGCGATGATTTCAAATAAATTGAAATGTGAAAGTCGTGTGGTGAACACACCAGTTGGAGATTTTAGTTAAAGTTCCATATAATACAATGCATGCCTTTGATTGGAATCACAGATATTTTTATTATTTCGAAATTGTTATCACTTAGAATGTAGGATGTAGGTATACGAGCAATTAATTTATTAAATTGCTGTATTTTATATAAATCGTCTCTTGAGATCTAAAAGAAAGAAGGTAATTATCGCTTGGAATAAGATTCTCAGTTAGTTTATTTATTACTTTACCATACAGGGTATGGTCAAGTATTGTAATCGTGCATAAAAAAGTGTTTTTTTCTTCTTTTTTTCGAAATATCCCAAAAACGGCTTAAACTATTTTGATTAAAAAAATTGAGCAAAACCATGGCATTTCGGTTTCTAAAAAAAGCTCTAATAAGTGAACATCGAAAAAATTATATTTTTCGAGATAATAATTTTTTTGTCAAAATGTCTGTTAGGGACAGTTGTATGTCGGTTGGTAAAGTCTTTGTAAAAGTTGACAAAGGGTAAATCCTTAGAATTCACCTTGTGGCCGGTGGGATGGCCAATCAGATGAAAGTGCGTGTCATCTGATTGGCCATCCGGCAGAGCACAAGGTGAATTCTAGGGTGTACCCTTTGTCAACTTTTAACAAAGACTTTACCAACCGACATACAATTGCCCTTTAGTCTGTTAGTTAGTCTGATATTTTGTTAGTCTGTGCGTTACCAAATTTTTGTGGACGAGCTAGCTCAAAAACTAGTTTGAATATCGAAACCAAATTTCACACGTAGTTTTGGTCCATTGAGATTAAGAGCTGATTAGATTTTGGTGCATATCGACCCAAAATTAAGAGGGGTGGAGGGGGGTTAAAATTTAATTCTAAGCCATTTGAGAAAACTCAACCAAATTTTGTATACATAATCAGTGGGCCCACAGTAATCTAAAAATGCAAAAACTAACCGCCCAAAATGGGGGGGGAGGGTCAAAAATGAAAATATGCCCTCTTGTTCTAAACTCAACCAAATTTTGTATACATAATCAGTGGGGCCCCAGGAGTCTAAAATTGCAAAAACTAACCCCCTCCCCTACATGATTATAAATATTTTTATTAAATATTAAATGTAAGTGAGGGGCCAGGTTGTTTGGTAAAGTCGAGTGGATGACCACATCAGAACACGTCAGCTTATTTTACTCAGATATAATTTTTTTTTAAACAATTATGATAAAAAAAATACTTTTCGATCCAAGGAAAATTTAATAAAAAAGTATTGAGAAAATTAAGATAGATTTTTAAACTTATTGAAAATACATGTAGTAAATTATTTAAATATTTTTTAACGACTCGGCGCGACCCAAAGAATATGCTTCGCGGCCCATAGATTAAGAACCACTGATTTAGAGTACCTGGAGGACCAAGATTCGCTCAATAATATTTTGCTTTAGTTAAAAAAGCGATAAAATATTAATATTATTATATTTTTAATTTTAAATTCAGGTAAAAGGTTGTTGTTTATTGATAGCCAGAATTAAATAAAATTTAATTTATTTTTTGCCAACGTTTTGATCTTAATTGCGATTTAAAATATTTAATATTAAAATACAAGGTTGTTTCCTCGTTGGCATTTTTAAACCCTGAAGAAGAAGGAACTATCCTCTGAATCATTGGATTTTTTTAGAGGATGGAAATTACCGAAGGGTGAACCGCGACCTAAAATCGTGTACACCTACTTCCACTTCCACTTTCATTTCCAAGTAGAAGACAATAGATAACAATAGATTATCTAATGAATTCCAAAATAATTCCGAGTAATTCCAAAGATAGTATTCACTTAATTCCAATCGCGGTTCACTGCTCGGAAATTACATTTGAATTAATACTTTTATTCAAAATTTGTGGTTTTCATTATCTTTGGGATGCCTTTGCATTAATTCAGCATTCTGATATACCTACGAGTCATCTTCAATAGAAAATACATGAAATTAATAAATTTTCTAATTTTAACATATAATAAAATATTTGTAATTAAAATTTTTTTAAAAATTAAAAAAAAAATTATTAAAACATGTGTGAATAATTACTTTAATTAAGAAAACCCCCTATAAAATTAGTGTTAACTGAAGATAAGACCCTGCTAGATCAAATTGCTGGTCCAAAACCCCCAAATCCGTCATTATCGAAATCGTTAGAGCCATTTTCGAGAAACCTATTTTATATTGTACAAGAATTGCTTATTTATTCTTCTAATAAAAAAAGACAATTCTACTTACTGTTAATATTGTTAATTGATGATTTAGAATTTAATCGAGAGAGGTGTTTGGCTTGAGGACGTTCTCAAATATAGCTCAGATGAAGTTCGCACTTTCGCCCACTCTCTCATGCGCAGAAAGGCAAAAATATTTTCACTGCGTCGTTTCTTGGATCTGGCAACATTGCATTCTTACCGACACTAAAAGACAAAGAATAAAAAAAAACACTTCATAAAAGAGCTCAATGCAAAATTCCAGATGATAACAGTATAATAGTTAGGTTGATAGAATTAGCTAAAAATCTCAAATGCATCAGTTGCAGAAGTTTTTTAGATATGGAAAAATTGAGTGATTTTAGTGCGACGTTGCCAAGTCGCCATCTCTCACTTGCCATGCCATGAGAGAAAAAATGAAAACCATCAAAAGTACCTAAATTTTAACATTTTTCATACAAAACAAATACCGCTTGATACAATTATTTTAAAAGGAAAATATTTGTTAAATCTTCAGTTAATGATTCACAGTTTCTAGAAATAATATCAAGAAAACTACGATTGTTATTTAATGAAACAGTCGCTTTAACATCAATCGGGATAAGGTTCGCGTGTTAAATATGCAAATTTCAATGGTCAATATTTACAAATTTAGTGCCGCAAGGACTATTGAAAAAAATTTCTACGTATAAATGACACTTATAAATATGTGTATTCAAAGTTTTAAAAAGATTGGAAGAAAATCGATTTATTAGGGAATGTCCTTAATGAGAAATTAGTTATTATTTAGTGTTATTTTTTTTTTCAATAACCTTTAAATTTAATTATTGAAAAAATAATCAATATAAATAAACCATTTAATTAAATTTAGTTTAGTATAATTATTAATTGTTTATTTACCATATACTAAATACAATATTTAGTGTAATTTGAATTATTGATCCTTCAAGGTGATGGTTTGTTTCTGTATTCCGGAAACAAGAATTGTATAATCAAACAAATCAAACAGGACAAGTTGTCATTATCGGTGATTATTATTATTATTAGTACTAGTAATAGTAGTTGGAACAGTAGGACCTTCCAGAGATTCTCAAGATTGTCGAGGTCAATTAAATGTCGAATTGCTGCTTCTCTTCTGAATTTCGTATATTTTGTCTCTCTTTAACTTAAACATTAAATACTCAATTTATTTATTTTGTCTCTCTCTCTTCAGCACTTGAGAAGACATTTCTCTCTAGAAGAATATAACACTTTGGTGTGTCTGTTCTTAGCGTCTCTCAAGTTTTCTAGGTCCTCACGTTTTCTTAGATAGATGTGTTTCCCCAATTTAATCGAGGAAAGTAAAGACTCTTATTCAGCTCTTTTATTTCTTGTTGAAACAGCGTTTTTTTTTATAGGTAATCTTTTCCAATAAATAATAGGAGTAGGTGCATAAAAATTTAAATTAAATAAACTGACACGTTCTGATGTGGCCATCCACTTGACTTTACCATACAACCTGGCCCTTCACTTATATTTAATAAAATTATTTATAATCATGTAAGGGGGGGTTAATTTGTGCATTTTTAGACTTCTGGGGACCCACGGGATTATGTATTCAAAATTTGGTTGAGTTTAGTACAAGGGCCAAGATTATATTTTTTTGACCCCCCCCCCCCTTCACATTTTGGGCGGTTAGTTTTTGCATTTTTAGACTTCTGTGGGTCCACTTATTATGTATGCAAAATTTGGTTGAGTTTGCTCAAATGGCCTAGATTTTTAATTTTTAACCCCCCCCCCTCTAACCCCCTTAATTTTGGGTCGATATACACCAAAATCTAATCAGCTCTTAATCGAAATGCATAAAAGCTACGTGGGGATTTTTGTTTTGATATTCACACTAGTTTTTGAGCTAGCTCGTCCACAAAAATTTGGTAACGCACAGACTAACAGACAGACTAACTAACAGACATTTTGACAAAGCAATTATTATCTCGAAAAATATGTTTACGATGTTCACTTATTACAGATTTTTTGTAGACCGAAATACCACGGTTGCGCTCTAATTTTTTAATCAAAATAGTTTCAGACGTTTTATAGATATTTCGAAAAAAATATGCAATAAACCACTTTTTTCATGCACGATTACAATACTTGACCATACCCTGTATGGTAAAGTAAAAATAGGTACACTCAACTATTTTTTACAAGATAGATACATTCCTAAGAAATTCGTGTAAAAAGATTAATGTAATTTCTAATTATTAATTCAAAATTTTAAAAAATTCTCTTATAATAATGAAAACCAGAAAAAGCAAGAGTTTTTTGAAACGTGTAACTTCAAATTCGTGTATCAAAAGAGTTGAGTGTAGGTATACAAGGAGCGGCAATTTAAAAACCGGACTTGTCTCATAATAATTTTTAGTCGTCACCAATTAATTCAAAAACTTTATCGCCTTCAAAGTGCTCCCCTTGGCGACCCCTACACCGCTCCATAAAAATTTTCTATTGTTTAAAGTAGTGCTGGAAGTCCGCTTTTGTCGGGTGGCTGAGAACCTCCGATTTTGCCGCTTCCAAGGGCTAATTTGGCCCTGGAAAATAAAAAAAGTCACAGGGGGCGAGTACGGTGGATGGCCCAACACGGTGATGCCATATTTTGCAAGAAACGCCATCACAGCCAAACCGGAATGGGCTGGCGTATTTCTTGGTTAAGCACCCTTGGACTCAAAAACGTTGCGCATGTAGAATGATTCATGCAAAATCTGACAAACACTTTCTTTATCGATTCCTGTCATTTCAAGAAGACCTCGGATACTCAGAATCAATGTACAATTTTTTCGATGTTTTCGTCAGTTTTTGACGTTGAGAGTCGTCCAGGGCGCGGATCGTCTTCGTTTGTTTCAAGTCCCTCTTTAAACATTTTAAAACACTCAAATACTTGTGTGTGCGATAAACATTTACTTCTTTTAACATAGCATAAGCTTCTGTGGAAGTTTTCCCCAGTTTCACAATAAGCGTGAGGTTAATCCGCTGACCGTTTGGAATTTTTCCGACGCGTCGCTGTCGAGAAGACTACTTCGGACTATTCTTCTTCTTTTAAGTGCCATATCAGGTCTCCCTGACGTTTCGGCTCCTCTCCATATATATCTGTGCTGAGTGTGTTTAGCTGTTTTTACAAGGATATACGGGACCTACTTTTTAAAGCCAGTTCCGAACGGCTAGTTTGAAGAGGTTACTAGGCAATTATACTCTGGTAGGTTGCCATTGCTTTCCAAGACGAGGCGACGGCAATTATACTCTTGTAGGTTGCCATTGCTTTCCAAGACGAGGCGACTGCAAATATCTGATCTGACGAGATTCAGTCTCGAACCAGCGACCCGACACTCTAGCCACTGACCCAGGGTCGGCTCGGACGATTGCTACAGACGAAATGAGCGGTCCGCAAACTTGCCTAACGAGCTGAGACTGGGAGAAGAATCACCAGACACAATCATGTTCAAATCTACGGTGGTGCACTCTCTGTTTGCCAGTAGTAGCATGAGTCCGGTTTTTAAATTGCCTTGCCTCGTTTGTCGTAGCATTTTTTAAAAATTAGTCTGTTTGAAAAACGCTAGCCTTTATGCAAAACGGCGTCCTATTGTGAAAACATATAATTCCTCAATTGAATCTGGAGTATTTACAAAAAGGCGAATTAACACTGAAGACCACAATATCTGGTTCTATGTTCTGAATCCTGTTTCAAACAATTAAGGGCATCGATTCCTTCCAACTAGAAGTCACAAAAGTGAAATTAACTTTTTTCACCTTGGAGATAGAAGCTGTCAAAGTGTCAGGACCCCGGCAGGCGACCGCAATACTTCACATATATATCATTAATCGTAAAAATAATTTGCACCAATATTCACCAAAATTTACAGAAATTTGCAAAATTTTCACTTTTTGCTTCAATTTTTATTAATGTATTTATTTATTTATTTAAACTATTTTTGGTGTGTGAAATAAGAATAAAATTATATAAATACTACAGAGGGGCCACAAAGTGTGATCAAGTCACGCCAGGTCTTTTTAAATAGAGTTTCTATATCTGATTTGTAAATAATCTTGCACCGGATGCTGACCTATTGAATTATAAATAACCTAATTTTTAAAATAATTATATAAATCTGCCTTCATTCGCCTATATAATTATTTAAATATCATTGGAAATAAAATTTCGTTATAATTTTGGCAATGCTATAAGCTTGAAGCTAATTTGATTGTTTACATCTACAATCGATAAAACCATATATCGAGGTCATGGTAAATTCAATGTTTATATCAGGGATGTTGCGGATGCCGATTTTTTCACATCCGCGGATGTGAATGCGGATGCGGATTTTTGAATCCGCGGATGCGGATGTTTAAGATCTTATATAAATATAGTACATATATGAATGAAGAATTAAAACAATGATAAAGTAATTATTAACATTTTTATTAATGAAAATTAGTATTAAGTATAATGCTCCTATTTTTGTTTAACTTCACTTACTAATTTTCATATTATTAAGTGAAGTTAAAAATAGGAGCGAAAGTTCATTTTTCAGAGTCGTGAAGGCCTGTCGAATCGGATCAAACTCTTGTGATTTTGTTAAATAATCATCAGCTTTTTTTTTCAAGCGTTTGAATTATTGGAATCACAGATGAAATAAGGCCGTGAGATCTGCTCTTCCCGTGTGGCTTGCTCAAAAGGTCTCAGTAATTGAATAAAACTTTCTATGATTTTCCATTCTTCTGGCAAACTAGGGTTAATCTCATTATTATTGATGTAAAGACTTAGGGCATTCTTTACCTTTGAAAAACGCTCGAACATGTAAAACGTACTGTTCCATCGCGTTACACAATCTTGGAACACTTTGAGATGAGGTTGATTCAGTCTGTCCTGAATTGCTTGCAGTTGTTTCTGAGCGATGGTTGAATTTCTTTCTTGTCGAAACTTGTATTACATTCGCATCCGCATGAACATCCGTATTGATGATTGCGGATGCGGATGAAGATGTCCAAATCTATGCGGAAGCTCCGCATTTGCGGATGCGGATGCGAATATTCGCAACATCCCTGGTTTATATCTCGAATTGCTGCACTACACCAAAATACATTTAAGAAAAGAATTAGAGAAGCAATTCGAGGACATAAAGAGTTAATTTATTCGCGCCACATATTTATGACAAAGAAAATTGTAATATTTTAGAAAATTTATAATCGTTATTTATTTATTATATTTTTTTGAAGTAAACGAAACATGCATTTTTAGTCAAATAATGAAAAAAAATACTTATTCGTGGGCTATATAAGAAAGATAGCAGGCTCGAACCCTGCCGGGTGCTTAATTATCATTTCTCTTTTTACCATACTTTACCATACAGGGTATGGTCAAGTATTGTAATCGCTCATGAAAAAAGTGGGATTTTTTCCATCTTTTTTTTTGAAATATCTCAAAAACGGCTGAAACTATTTTGATTAAAAAAAATGAGCGAAACCATGGCATTTCGGTCTACAAAAACACCCTAATAAGTGAACATCGAAAAAATTATATTTTTCGAGATAATAACTGTTTTGTCAAAATGTCTGTTAGTCCGTTATTCTGTTAGTTAGTCTGTTAGTTAGTACATGTGTCACCAAATTTTGTGGACGAGCTAGCTGAAAAACTAGTGTGAATATCAAAAGGGGGAGGGAGGGGTTAAAATTTAAAATTATAATATTTTCAAACTAAAAAACAAGAAAAATTGAAATATACTATAAAATGAACCTATAATAATTAAAATATTTTTTTCCAGGATCCAAAATTAGGGGGGGGTCAAAAATGAAAATTTTAGCCCTTTGGACCAAACTCAACGAAATTTTTTATACATAATCCGTGGTCTACCAGAAGACTAAAAATGCAAAAACTAACCAGCCAAAAAATAAAAAATCTAGGCCCTTGTACCAAACTCAACCAGAAGTGTATGATAAAGTCAAGTGGATGGCCACATCAGAACATGTCAATTTATTTAGAATAATACAAATAATTTCTGGATATGTAGAATTAACTGTCTATTTTTATTCCTCAAAAATGAGCGATTCATTTACTTAAAAATAAAAATTAAAAAATTAAATCTAACGTTTAAAATAGTAAATTACCTAAAACAAAAAGGTAACTATATTAATAGGAAAAAGTGGGGGAGGATGGTGGGCATCCCTGTCTGACTATACTTTAATAAAAGGTGAAAATGAGGGATTTATTTTATATATTAAAAAATAAATGGTTCCTTTCAAGTTTAAATATTTTACTATTCTACCACTCTATATGCAAATTTTGAACTAATATGTAACTAATTTATAATTTTTAACCCTTGTTTATTCACTATTTATATATTATTAAAATAAAGATCAGCTTTCTTTTGAACCATTTCCAAATTATTGACTTTTCAAGCCATCCTATGCTCTAAACATTGATTCTCATGAATATTCAGTGAACAAGTTCCCGGGAAATCCTGCCTATATTTGTTGTTTAGTAATAATCAAAAAAAAAAAATAAGCCTGCCGAGATGGACTCCTATACCGAGTGCTCTTTACCTAATATATTTTGAAATAATTTTTTTTTTCTGTATTAAATAAATACAATTCTTTTATGAAAACAATCTCAAAAGTATATAAAATATCCAGATATTTCGGGATTTATTATATATTTATCAATGAAATGGGGAAAAAGTTGCTTTAAGCTGAAATTATAAACGAACAAATTTATATATATATATATATCAGTATATACGGAACTGAAATAACTCGTAATAGCCCAGTAAATAGGGGGGTTTCAGCTTACATTAAATGCAGGAAAATATTTTTTTAGGATCGTTTGGAATGGTGTGGGTATGCCAAATCTAAGTTTGCGACCTCGAAAGTGTGGAGGACAACTTTTGATGGCCGAAAAACCTCGAAATTTTACGGACTTTTTACAGATTTTAGCTTATAACTCAAAAACAGTTCACATTCCATAAATAACCCATCTATAGAAAATTACAGAGGATAAAATTTCGCGTCAATTAAAAAAATAAATGCAAAATTAGTCCAGTAGTTCGATTTTAATGGGGATCCAAAAAACAGCCCCCGGGATTGCTTTTGAAAATCCCAAAAACTCAAATTTTTTTCGATTTTTTTCCATTTTGACCATGAAGGAGCACGTTTTCGACAAAGACCACTCTATACATTTTTTAACTACATTAAATTTTCTACATTTGAAATGAATTTTCATCTTAATTGTATAATGTAACTCGTGCCGCAATGAGGTTGAATTTTTGAAAAAAATGCAATTTTTTGGAAAAAATCTCGGTTTTTCCTTCATAAAATCAAAACCACTCATCCTACAAACTAGATTTTTATCTCATTCTCTAGTAAATTTTGTTGGCTTGAACGTTTACTTGGATAACTTTTTTGATAAAACTTTCGGATTTATAGATATCTAGCATTTTCCATGACAGGAAATGATCAATTGTTTCAAGAAATCGAAGTTTTTCCTTCATAAAATGAAATCCATTCATCCTAAAAACTTACTATTTCGACAAAATTTTTAGATTTATAGATTTCCTACATTTTCCGGACAGGATATGATCCGACTTCTCAAAATCGTCATGGGAAATGCTGGATATCTTTAAATCTTCAAATTTTATCAAAAAAGTGGTCCAAGTAAACCTTCAAGCCAACAAAGTTTCCTAGAGAATGAGATAGGACTCAAGTTTATAGGATGAGTGGTTTTTCATTTTATGATGGAAAAACTGCAATTTTTGCTAAAAAACCTTTGTTTCCATTGTAAAAAATTTAATCTAGTTTATGCATAGAGTGGTCTTTGTCGAAAACGTGCTCATTCATGGTCAAAATGGGAAATAATCAAAAAAAGTGGGAGTTTTTGGAATAGGTATTCAAAAGTGGACAGGGAGGCTGTTTTTTGGAACCCCATTAAAAATCGAACTACTAGACCAATTTTGCATTTCTTTTTTTAATCGACGTTAAATTTTATCATCTTTAATTTACTAGGGCGGTTATTTACATATGGAGTCTTTTTAAGTTATAAGCGAAAAACTGGAAAAAGTCCGAAAATTTCGAGGTTTTTCGGCCATCAAAAGTTGTCCCCCAAACTTTCGAGGTCGCAAACTTAGATTTTTTTATTTATTTTTATTTTTTATTTTATTTATATTTAAATGTATTTTTGATACATATATATTTCAATATTTACAAATCTTAATACTAAATTTATAATATTTCCAAATATTTCTCAATAGAAATGTTCAACTGTCCCTCTTAAGATATATTCTAACTTGGTTCTTAAATTGAATCAGACTTGATGCATTTCTTACTTCAGCTGGTAAAGAATTAAATTCCTCAAGTCCTCTAAAATATAATGAATTTCTTGTGCTCTCTTTCCTCGCCCTCTCAATAAATATATTGTCTCTAATTCGCGTCCCATGGTCATGGATCTCATTGACCAATGTGAAATTCAGATAGGCTGGCAGCTGGCTATGATATAATTTATATACAAAACACATTGTCTGTAAAAATAAGAATTGCTTCACATTCATAAGTCCTAAGCTTTCCAGCATACTACTTATTGATGTATATCGGTCACATTTTAATATATTTGGCATACCCACAGTATACCAAACGATCCTAGAAAAAAATCTTTTCCCGCAATTAATGTAAGCTGAACCACTTTTTGGATCCTCTATTTACTGGGCTATAACTGTTGTTTCTTATTTTTATTTATATTCTTTTAGGGGATGTTCAATTTGTTTAAAATTTCATAATAATACCTACTATTGTGTTCTGTATTTATTTTGAAATATACAGTTTTATTTAAATTATTGTTTCTTATAGGGACTCAGATTTTGAAAATTTTCTTTAGAAAATATTATTTTGAAGGTGTAGTATTTTTAACAGACTTCAAAAAAGAAGGAGGTTCTCAATTCGACTGATTTTTTTTTTCTATGTTACCTGATATCTTCGCCAATTGTGAACCGATTTCGATAATTTTTTTGAATTGGGTTCAGTATAGTTTCCGATTGGACCTTTTTTGTTATGTTTGTTCAGGCATAACTTCTTTGTTTATGAACGGATTTTAATGATTCTTTCTGCGTTTGGATCAGTATAGCTCCAAGATAGTCAAGATACTTATTTATTTATTTATTTTATGTATGTTCAGCGAGACTTTTTGCCACGCGGACCGATTTCGATGATTCTTATTTTTATTGGAAAGGGGGTACCTTAGGGGTGGTCCAATATTAATTTGGCCAAGTTCTGATGATATGATCAATGACACGAGACAACGGCCATATATGCTCTGAATATGAATTACCAGAGGTATAAATTCTTAACATTATAAAATGAGTGAAAATTTATTTTAAAAATAAAAATACAAATAAAATAATAAGAACTCAAAAATCAAATTAAATGCACTAAAAGGTATAAAATAATTATCTAATTCTTACAACTAAACGACGAAATATTAACATGAAATCACTTTTTGAAGTCGGTGCTAAACAAACTATATAAGCAAGTTAACCCGCCAAACTTACTAAGTAAGATTCGTCGTGTTCGATTCATAAAATGTATATGTTTGTCACCGACTCCAAAAAGTGATTTCATGTTAATATTTCATCGTTTAGTTGTAACTAGTTTATATTTATTTTATACCTTTTAGAGTATTTTATTTGTTTTTTGAGTTCTTATTATTTTATTTATTGCATTTAAATTTTTTGAAGTCGGTTTTATTTATTTTTTATTGTATTATCATTTGGAAAACTATAATTATTATCAATGTCATTTCAAGAGAAATAAATATCCTTGAAAAATTAACTAAATTAATCTAATTTTCTTTAGAAAATATTTGCGTAATAATAGAAATATTTGTATTACGTTTATTTAGTTACATTGTTTAACAAAGTATTTTCAAATATTTTGTTAAATGAGTCCAATTAATTATGTTAATATAATATTTCACTAATGAATTGGCTAATGAATAGGCACTTGAATCACTCTCCATTGCTTTTGCTGTTATTTAATTTTTGTTTATATTAAATGGAGTAGGGTTAAAGTTCCCAATTAACCCAATAGATTGGTCAATGGGATGAAATTATTAAAATTATATTTTCGCAAATTATTGTAATTAAATTCAATTGCATTTATGAAGAGGATTGGAAGCCAGACGAATGGGAATTATTGGTGATTGAGGGGCTGAAGGGGCAATCAGAGGAAACAACCGGAACACAGAAAGGTTATTCAATGAGCAAATCATAGCTATTATTGCTTAGACAAAAATTATACAAGAATTATTACATTTCACAAAAAATATAATAAACTGCCTGGCAATATTTTACCAATTTGGTTTTTACATCTAGGTCAGTAAAATAAAAATAATTTTTTTTATATAAGCCTGCCTTATTGTGAGTCCGGCCCTATACCGAGGGTTCCATACCTTATTATTAGAGAGCGCAAAAAGTCTCTCTTTACGGAAAAAGTCGCATAAAAAGTCTCGATTTTTTGCATAAATAATCTGCAAAAAGTCAATTTTGACCAAGAAAAAACTCTTAAAATGTCATTTTGGCCAAAAAAGACTCTTAAAAAGTCAATTTGGCCAAAAAAGACTCTTAAAAAGTCAATTTTGGCCAAAAAGTCTTAAAAAGTCAATTTTGACAAAAAAAGACTATTAAAAAGTAAATTTTGGCAAAAAAAAAGACTTTAAAAAGTAAATTTTGGCAAAAAAAAAACAACTCTTAAAAAGTAAATTTGGCCAAAAAAAGACTCTTAAAATGTATGTAATTTTGTAAATAAATACTACCATATATATATATATATATATATATATATATATATATATATATATATATATATATATATATATATATGTAGAATCAAATATTAAGGCATGCTCTTTTGATTTTCCAGATGTCATGGACTGATGCCGTAAATGAGCTTGAAACGTGTATTTGTCGACCTACGTCTGTCTAATACAATAGATTAAATTAAAAATTTAAATTTTTATTTTTACTATCTTCTTATGATACTGGCCCTTTAGCCATATTATTAAAATAAACTTTATTATAAGCATTTTCGGGAACGTGAAATCAATCTAACCATGCCTAGATCATCCTAGATATGACCATCGATAGATTTTTTAATTAAACGAATTATTAACATGTGGTTGAATAAAAATTAATTATTTGGTTGTATCGAAACAAAAACAAGTGGTTAATTAAATAAACAATATTTAAAAACAAAAAAAAATACTGAATGAAGCTCAGTCTTCCAGCTATACCTTATTAATCCTTATATATCTCAAAGATAAAATAAGCTGACGTGTTCTGATGTGGCCATCCACTTGACTTTTCCATACAACCTGGCCCCTTACTTATATTTAATACTTAATAAAATTATTTATAATCATCTAGGGGGTTAGTTTTTACATTTTTAGACTTCTGGGGTCCCACTGATTATGTTTACAAAATTTGGTTGAGTTTGCTCAAATGGTCAAGATTTTTAATTTTTACCCCCCTACACCCCCCTTAATTTTGGGTCGATATGCACCAAAATCTAATCAGTTCTTAATCTCAATGGACCAAAACTAAGTATGAAATTTAGTTTTGATATTCACCCTAGTTTTTGAGATAACTCGTTCACAAAATTTGGTAACGAATAGACTAAGAGACATTTTGACAAAACAATTATTATCTCGAAAAATATAATTTTTTCGATGTTCACTTATTAGAGCTTTTTTGTAGATCAAAATTCCCTGGTTCTGTTCAATTTTTTTAATCAAAATAGTTTGAACCGTTTTTGAGATATTTTGAAAAAAAGAAGGAAAAAAAACACTTTTTTAATGCACGATTACAATACTTGACCATACCCTGTATGGCAAAGTAAAAAATCATGATTGAAAATAATTTTTCTCAACGTTTCAGATATTTAAAATATTATTTTCAATCATATTTTATAAAATTGATGAGAGAATTATAAATTTATATCGTACAGAGGGAGAAAAATATGAATAATAAATACGAATTAATCTTTAACTTACAAAATGATTCTTTGACGTTTTATAAAGAAGATTATTAATTCAAAGGATATCTCTATTAAAATGGTTAAATATACAATGGTACATACTTAATACAATATTGAATCCTTTTTTCTTTGAATTTAACAAGATATGAAGCACACCAAAGTCTACAAAGAGTTTTACTAATATATATAGACAGATTAATTACCGTGTTCGTTAGTATTATTGGTATCTTGATACTAATTTAACCTGTGAACGGGATATTCAATGAAGATTAATCTCAAGGAGAGATTCTATATTATCAGCAAAAAGATCGGATTAAGATTAAAAAAAATATGTGGAATCGAAGATTAATTAATTAATTAGATAAATAATCCGACCTAAGTAAATATAATATTTTTATTAGTAATGAAGCTGTTGAAACTTTTATTTTTGTGATTAATTTGATTAAAGTTTAAATTTTTATTTAAATCACACATGATTACTTTATAATTATTTATTGAAACAAATAATTATAATTTTAAAATTGTAATTATTTGTTTCAATAAATAATTATAAAGTAATCATGTGTGATTTAAATAAAAATTTAAACTTTAATAATATTTTTACTTTCTCTTACAGGGTAAGGTCAAGTATTGTAATCGTGCATGAAAAAAGTGGGTTTTTTTTCGAAATATCTCAAAAAAGTTGAAAGTATTTTGATTAAAAAAATTGAGCGAAACAAAGGCATTTCGGTCTACAAAAAAGCTTTAATAGTGACCATCGAAAAAATTATATTATATTTTATAAATTGAGACCTGCTTATGCGAAAGATATTTTTAAATAAATTCTTGATTATTTTTCTATTCTATTAAATAAATAAGGTTCTTTATAAAAACACTTATAAAACTTTTATTAATAATTCTAACGTTTAGGGAGAACAACAAACCACAAACACAATACTTCTTCAAGGCCTTTTAGAACAATGAATTAAGGCAACCCATTGTCTGCCTGAGTACAAAACGAAAAGGAGACCTTTTTGAAAACCCTAAGAATGGGATTTGTCTACCTGAGAATAATTAATTTGATTACGAAAAAACCCATCAAAAACAATTTTGTCGAAGATGAGTTTTCAAAATATAACCAAGATACAAACAAATATATATACAAACAAATAAATATACAATTTTTGCTCGTTTAATAAGAGTAGATTTTGACAAAACAATTATTATCTCAAAAAATATAATTTTTCGATGTTCACTTATTAGAGCTTTTTTGTAGACCGAAAAGCCATAGTTTCGCTCAATTTTTCTTAATCAAAATAGTTTCAGCCGTTTTTGAGATATTTCGAAAAAAAAAACACTTTTTTCATGCACGATTACAATACCAATACCCATACCTCTATGGTAAAATAAAAAAAAAAAAAAAAAAAAAAAAAACTAGAAAAATGAAATATATTATAAAATGTACATATAATAACTAAAATATTATTATTTTTCATTTGGGGCCAAAATTAGGGGGGTTCAAAAAATAAAACTATCAATATAATGTTCTAGACCTTTTGGCTTACACGGGCCACATTCAAAGGAAATACAAATGCCTCGGGCCGCATATAAAATTTACTAATTCCATTGATATTTGTTAATCAAAAAATATACTTAATAATGTAAAATAATAATGATATCCGCAATGACAAAGAAGCAAAAATGTCATAGCATAATAATCTTTGAGTTTTTTCCTTCAGGATTCTGTTTTTAAATTATTTACGACTTCAAAAAGTTTTAATAACTGAAATAATAAATATTTAAAAAAAATGGAAATATGAGATGAAGAATAATTTTTAATTATTCGAAACTTCGTTATATTTTTGTTATTTGATGGTTGAGCATATAATTTTGCTTTTTGGTGAATTTTATTTTCGAAAATAGCCTCAGGTTTATTATGTAAATTCATATTTCCAAAAAAAGTGAATAAATATTGAAAAGTCAGGAGGAATATTTGTTTATGGGTAGATAATTTTTATAAAATTTTAATAAAGACACACATTATTAAATATTTATATGTTTCAGTTCAATGTCTGATTGCACAGTTAAAATATTTAAATCTATAGTAAAAATGGTTGCTACGCAGACGATGCAGCACTCGTTGCAGAAGATGAAGATTCCCTCCAGCGCAGCGCCTCCTGTATAAATTTAGCTGTGTTGCGCATAAATTCGGTCTCACCCTGTCAACCAAGAAGACCAAAACACTGACAATCTCTAAATCACCACTCCGATGTAAACTACAACTATACGATACGATTGTCGAACAAGTCATGTCCTTCACATACCTTGGCATCCAAATGACCTCTCATCAAGACCTAGAAACAGAGGTAAGACATCAGGCAATAAGAGCCTCAAAAATATCGGGTTGCCTTAACAATGCAATCTGGTCAAATCAATATTTAAGAACGGAGGCCAAGGTACGAGTCTACAAAACCGTAGTACGTCCAATAATTAACATACGCAGCAGAGACAAGACCCGACACTGCAAAAACTTCTCAATTATTGGAAACGACTGAAATGAAGACATTACGAAGGATAATGAACGTGACCAGGCTCGATAGGATGAAGAGTGAAGATATTAGAGAAAAATGTGGAATACAAAAGGTGGGAGAATGGGTTAAAAGAAGAAGAGCGGAATGGTATGCGCATGTGAGAAGAATGCCAGAAGACCGACTGGTAAAGAAAGTGATGACAAACAAGCCGGTTGGAATAAGAAGTAGAGGTCGTCCTAAGAAAACCTATAGGTTTAAAAATAAGAAGAAGAAGAAGAAGAAGAAGAGTAAAAATGGCTCAAAATATGCCAAAATTGTGATTTTTTTGGGAAATTTTGATATATTTTTAACCGACTTCAAAAAAGGAGGAGGTTATTCACATTCAAAATTGAAAATCTGTCTTTTATTTTTCGAAATATTTTGGGGAGATTTTCCAATTTCTTCTTATTTTAGAAAAAAAAATCATCAATTCAAATTGTATCAGGTATCTTTTACAGTAACAAAAATCTCAATGTTTTAAGGAAATTTATAATTTTATGTCGGGCCGTGCCGTGGGTTGAACAGCCCTGTTCTAGACCCTTTATTCTATTTCTACGAAATTTGGCATATTTATACACCTTATGTTATGACTCACTATGTATAATTGATAGTGAAAAAAGGGGAGGGGGGCAGTAAAAAAAAATAAAAAAAAAATCAAAGAAAGCTGATACATTGGTCCAAATCACGCCAAATTTTGGTTGCGAGCAGAGTTATGAACGAAAACACCCTCAACAAAATCCCTGTCTGTCTGTCTATCTGTCTGCAAGTAGCAAGTTGCTCACGATTCAGGTGAAAACGACTCTAGGGATTATTATGAAATTTCATATTTGGATCAGATGTCTTCTAACTTACGTTTTTAACTATATAACGTTTTGATATTTTGACCCCAAAAGGGTGTTTGGGGGGACGCACGAATGGAAATTATCAAATAACTCCTAAACTATAAACTCGACGGCAAATTTTGTTATGAGCAAAGTTGTAGGGGATGTGATTTCTGAAAACTTTTGTTTAAAAAAATAGCCCCCCAAAAACCACCCAAAAAAGGGGGGGGTGGAAATTTTATGCACATAATCTGTGAGTCACTAGGAGGCTAGAAATGCAAAAACTGGGTGCGGGTTTGGTGGAGTAGGAGGGGGTTCGGGTGGAGTAGGAGGGGGTTCGTGTGGAGGTCCAGGGAGCATAGCAGGGGGTACGAGGGGTGTCCAGGAGGCGTGGTGGGAGTCTGGTGTTCAGGGGTGGTTGTCCAGGGGGCATAGCCCCCTGGCTAGCAAGACGGTCGCCGAAGGCTGGCCTTGCAGCTAGTTTCTAATAAAATAGTCTCTTTCACCAGTCCGGACAAAACTCAACCAAATTTTGTATACGTACATAATCACTGGGTCCACGGAAGTCTAACAATTCAAAAAGTTACGACCCAAAATTGGGGGGTTTAAAAAATGAAAATCTAGGCTCTTGGTCTAAACCCAACCAAATATTGTATACATAGTCTGTGAAGCTATTATTTTATCTACTCTTATTAAACGAGCAAAAATTGTATATTTATTTGTTTGTATATATATATTTGTTTATATATTTGTATCTTAGTTCTATTTTGAAAACGGCTTTACCGATTTTGATGAAATTCACGGGTTATGGGGTTTTCGGGGTGACAATTCGATCTGTCACGGTCTCATCTTCGACAAAATTGTTTTTGATGGGTTTTTTCGTAATCAAATTAATTATTCTCAGGTAGACAAATCCCATTCTTAGGGTTTTAAAAAAGGTTTCCCTTTTCCTTTTATACCCAGGCAGACAATGGGTTGTTTGTTTCCTTGTTCTAAAAGGCCTTGAAGAAGTATTGTGATTGTGGATTTTAACATATTTTGTTCTCCCCAAACGTTAGAAATATTAATAAACGTTTTATAATTGTTTTTATAAAGAACTTTATTTATTTAATAGAATAAAAAATAATCAAGAATTTATTTAAAAATATATTTCGCATAAGCAGGTCTCAATTTTCTGAAAAAAACAACACATTTTGATAGGTTTTATTTATTAATTTGATGAATAAAAATGAATCATATGGTTGAATCAAAACAGGTGCAGAAGGTGGGGCGCATTGGTGGGGAATCCGGAGGTAGGGCGAGGTTTCGGAGGTGGGGTCAAGCGGGGTGGGGGTACAGTGGGCGAATACTATATATATTTGTATTTTTTTTAATTTGAAAACGGCTCTCAAATAAAAATCGACCTTTTTATCAGAATTTTAAATTAAAAATAATATTAAAATAAAGGTTTTAACTGAAGGAAGAAGTTACCGAACATCGCTCGGTGCCTCCAGGTACTTAAATATTAAGGGTCAGATATATGGTAAAGTCATGTGGATGGCCACATCAGTTTATTAACCGACTTCAAAAAAGGAGAAGGCTCACTATTCGACTGAATTTTTTTTTTTGTGCCTTTGTTACCTCATATCTCCGCCAATTGTCAACCGATTTTGAAAAAAAATTTGCATTGGGTCCAGTCTAGCTTCCGATTGGTCCCATTTTTTTTTTCGTTTTTTTCATAGGTATTAGACTTTTTTTATTTGGTTTGTTTAGACCTAACCTCTTTGTTTATGAACCGATTTCGATGATTCTTATTTTATTGGAAAGGGGGTATCTTAGGAATTATATTAATTTGGTCAAGTTCTAATGATAGGATCACTATTAATAACATCACTAAAAAAATAAAAATAAAAATTTTTAAGAAAAAATAAAACCGACTTCAAAAAAATTAAATGCAACAAATAAAATACATTAAAAGGTATAAAATAATTATTATCTTATTTAGTTACAACTAAACGACGAAATATTAACATGAAATTAGTTTTTGAAGTCGGTGCCAAACATATACATTTTATGAATCGCACTCAACGGATCTTACTTAGTACGTTTGGCGGGTACGCTCGCTTATAGGTATAGTTTGTTTGGTACCGACTTCAAAAAGTAATTTCATGTTAATATTTCGTCGTTTAGTTCTAACTAAATAAGATAATAATTATTTTATACCTTTTAGTGTATTTTATTTGTTGCATTTCATTTTTTGAAGTCGGTTTTTATTTTTTTCTTAAAAATTATTATTTTTATTTATTTATTCATTTATTTATTTGTTGTGAATTTTAAATTAGGACTCGGCTGCCTCCCCAGGCGCACATACAATCAGCATGTGTGTTTCATTATATACCTACCAATAATAATACTTTCTATCAAATCACGTACTTGAACAGATGTATAACTTTAGATTGAGGCAGGCGTGAAGGCCCCTTCCTCCCCCCAATCCAGCTGGGCTTTTGCAAATCTCTCTCTATTCATATATATATATTCTACATCACTATAAAAAATATATCCTATAGGTAGGAAGATTGGTTTGGGTCTTGAGGTTCGTTGCACCCAGCAGGCAGATGGTAGGTTTAAAGAGAACGAGTATACTGGTGGAGCAGGGGGGGGGCAAAAGAAGTAGAAGTCGGCGATGAAGAAGAAGGTTGAGGTGCTCTCTCTGGTCTCTTGGCTGCAAGATTGCAAAGGATGAGAGGCTCTGATGGCAAGGCAACGAATGACCTCAGCTCACCTCTCCAATCGTGGCTCATTACCGTTTTATTTCTTTCTTTCTTTGGCTTGTATCCTCCTCCTCTTACCCATATATATGAGTGATCTTAGTGACATATTAAACAACTGCAGACAAGATTCTTGCCGATTTCTTATAGACATTCACCTTTGAGTTGAGTAGGCGCTTCACTAGTTGCCACGAGAGTTTCATTTCCAAAATGGAACCTCTTTTTGATATTCTTGTCAGAATATAAAATGCTTCCATTACTAATTCTATAGTTGTTTTAAAGTGTTGTCGAACATGAGAAGAGGTAAAGAAGTACACTGCCCATTAGGGTGGGTCAAAAAAATCCATTATTTTTTTTTACAAGTGACACGGAAAAATGGGTTGCTAGACACCTTAAAAAAATGATTTCTAAATATGAGCTCTTAATTTTAATAAGAAGATCCTCCGCATCGCAGTTTTTTATTTTTTTCTCAGTCCAATAGAAAAAAATTCATACCTCATCATTAATTGATTGTACAGAAAAATGTTCTTGAAGAATTTCGTATGAAATTTAATGCTCTACAAAAAAGGTATCTTATATTTTTTCCGTAAACCTCACCATTTGAAAGATATTGAAGATTTAAATTTGATTATTTTAAGACAAATTTCATTTTTGTTTATGAATTTTATAACTCGACAATAAATGGCTATTATAAAAGTCGCAATACAAATTTTTATAGGAAATTAACTGCTCTATAAAAAGGGTGTCTTATGTTTTGGCGATTAAATTAAGCGTTCAAAAGATATTCATCATCAAACTTTCATGTGTAAAGATTTTAAGAGTTTTTGATTAGATATTCGAAAAATTTCAATTTAATTTATAAGTTTTGAGAACATTTACACGAATTTTAATTTTTATCAACTGAGAAACTTCGAAATATTTTTCAAGTTTTTTTTATGTGTAAGTATCTTTGTCTACATATAAAAAAAATTGTACATTATTTATCACTTAGTTAATTATTTATTAGTAAAAAAAGCAAAGTTTTCATTATAAATATGAAATGTTTCAGTTTTAGAGAAAAAAATGTCCTATTAGTTATAAAAAAGTTATTTATTTCAATTTTCAACTGAGTTATTAATTTTCAAACAATTTTTTGTTGGAAGTAGGGTAATTTTTTCGATGCTCTTAAACAACTTGCAATAAAAATTGAAATTGCTCTTCGTTTTTTGTTAAGCATTGGTTATATTCACTTACTAATGCGACACCTCACTCTGCCACATCATTAAAAACTTTCAATTGTGCGAAAAATTCTTTATTTTCATTATAACTGTCAACAGTTGACCATAAATCAATATTTTTGTCAAGAAAATCATACGGCAGATCAAAGAGCTCAAAAAGTTTCAATGACTTCTTAGAAACAAAAAAAAACAAACAAAAAAAACAATAAAACTCAAATAATACTTATATTAATGACAAAAAATTAAATTTGTATGAAATTCATAAATTAAATTGAAATTTTTCGAATATCTAATCAAAAACTCTTAAAATCTTTACACATGAAAGTTTGATGATGAATATCTTTTGAACGCTTAATTTAATCGCCAAAACATAAGACACTCTTTTTATAGAGCAGTTAATTTCCTATAAAAATTTGTATTGTGAATTTTATAATAGCCATTTATTGCTGAGTTATGAAATTCATAAACAAAAATGAAATTTGTCTTAAAATAATCAAACTTAAATCTTCAATATCTTTCTAATGGTGGGGTTAACGGAAAAAATATAAGATACCTTTTTTATAGAGCATTAAATTTCCTACGAAATTCTTCAAGAACACTTTTCTGTACAGTCAATTAATGATGAGGTATGATTTTTTTTCTATTGGTCTGAGAAAAAAATAAGAAACTGCGATGCGGAGGATCTTCCTATTAAAATTAAGAGCTCATATTTAGAAAGAATTTTTTTAAGGTGTCCAGCAACCCATTTTTCCGTGTCACTTGTAAAAAAAAATAATGGATTTTTTGACCCACCCTACTGCCCATCCCTCCCCCTAAATAAACCATCAAACGTAGACTTTATATTGGAGGAATAAGTGAAAACTTTTCCTAAATAAACTATTCAAAATTTCACAAGGAGAAATCAATGAGGTTGGCCTCTGCTTAATGCAAATAAACATATCGTCGCTGATCTTACAAAACCTCGTAAGTCCTAAATTCAAAGTTTGCCAGAAAACAAGAAAAAACATTTTAAACACGAATACAAACAAATACACTACCGTGCAAAAAATCGAGCCTTAAAATAAAAACTTTATTAAATAGTAAATAATTTTTAATTTTTTTACAAGTAACCATACATTTAGTGAAAATGGCTTAATACAAGTGTACTTGCCACTTGTTGTTGACTTAGTCTTTGATTAATTAGGCACACAATTTGAACTGCTTGAACTTCAGAAATATCCATTTTGTATATTTTATCTTTCTATTAATGATGCTTAATTCAAAATTAATCATTTTATTGATATTGCAAATGGAATTTGATCTTTTATTAAAACTTTATTTAAATTTAAAGTAATATTGAGAAAGTAGGATAATTTGTAATTGTATCTTTTAATTTAATTTTACTTATTTTTACTATGAAATTCAAAAACTATCATCCAGATTTATTGAATATGTTAGTTTAAGAGTTAATAGAACACATTATATGGTTATTTGTAGCAATTTTAAAATTAATTTCTTATTTAATAAAGTTTTTATTGGAGGCTCGATTTTTTTGCTCCGTAGTGTACAATGTTTACAATATTTATTATTTGTCCGTAGCGCGAAATTAAAATGGAATAGAATAATAAGCTTTCAATAGACAGACGCGCCGTGAAAAGTTGGTCACTATAAACGTATAATACCTACGTATTTGAACAAAAATCGGAGTTACGAGGTTTTTAACCGACTTCAAAAAAGGAGGAGGTTCTCTATTCGATTGAATTTTTTTTTTTTTTTTTTTTTTTGTGCCTATGTTACCTCATATCTCCGCCAATTCTAAACCGATTTTAAAAATTTTTTTTGCATTGGGTTCAGTCTAGCTTCCGATTGGTCCCATTTTTTTCGTATTTTTTTCATAGGTATTAGACCTTTTTTATTAGGTTTGTTTAGACCTAACCTCTTTGTTTATGAACCGATTTCGATGGTTCTTTTTTTATCCGATAGGGGGTGTCTTAGGGATGGTGTCATATTAATTTGGTCAAGTTCTGATGATATGATCACTATTAATAACATCACTAAAAAGAGAAAAATAAAAATAATTTTTAAAGAAAAAATAAAAACCGACTTCAAAAAATTAAATGCAACAAATAAAATACACTAAAAGGTATAAAATAATTATTATCTTATTTAGTTACAACTAAACGACCGAAATATTAACATGAAATTACTTTTTGAAGTTGGTGCCAAACATATACCTTTTATGAATCGCACTCGACGGATCTTACTTAGTACGTTTGGAGGGTATGCTCGCTTATAGGTATAGTTAGTTTGGCACCGACTTCAAAAAGTAATTTCATGTTAATATTTCGTCGTTTAGTTGTAACTAAATAAGATAATAATTATTTTATACCTTTTAGTGTATTTTATTTGTTGCATTTAATTTTTTGAAGTCGGTTTTTATTTTTTCTTAAAAATTATTTTTTGTAATATCAGCGACGATATACATTATTAGGGTCACCCATTTTTGACCGACAATATTTCTTTTTTGAGACTCGCATGAAAATTTGTTTATATTTCATTTTTTAAGAATCCTGTCCAGATTTTATTTCAATAAAAAAAATTTTAGAAGTCGAAAAATAATTTTGAAAATGTTTAAATATTTGTATAATATTGGCACCACCGATATGACATCAGCGCCACTCCGGTGTTGACTATCTTAAGTTAAATTACTACTCACTTCATTTTCTACTCGAGTCCATGTAACATGCTATATATTGCTTTTTCCTCATGTACTATTCTATTTATTGTAATAATGTGTAACCTCAATAAAACGCTTTATATATTTTATCTATAAAATTATCTATCATTGTGATATTCCGCTATCCACACCTTTTATACCTCTTAACAGAAAATATCAAAATATCAATTTTTTCTTTTTCGAAAATTTTTAATTTCTGTACAGAAATTCTTTCTATACTATGTAATCAAAATAACTGCCTAAAAATTTCAGCTCAAAATATACATGTTTAGAGAACGCTCAAGAATTTTGAAGATTTTTTAGTGATTCATATTGATCGTGAATATTAAATCGTTTAATGAAAATATAGAGAATAGATTAAAATAAGTGACCCAAAAGTGGACATACCCTTAAAACATATGCTATGTGTTTAAAATAAGAGCAAATAGGCCCCAAATGCTTTATGTTATGTTGGCCACTCTTTGAAATACTGTTCAGAAGGCGATTGGAATTGCAGCAGACAGAATTTGGGGGCTATTTGCCCTTATTTTAAACATAAATGTTTTAAGGTATCCACTTTAAGGGCTAAAGGAGAACGAGAAGGAAATAATTTTGAAAAAAATAAACAAAATTATAAAAAAATAATAAAACCGATTGCAAAAAAATTAAATGAAATAAATAAAATAATAAGAACTCAAAAATCAAATAAAATGCACTAAAAGGTTTAAAATAATTATCTAATTTAGTTACAACTAAACGAAGAAATATTAACATGAAATCACTTTTTGAAGTCGGTGTCAAAAATATACATTTTATGAATCAAACTTAGTACGTTTGGCGCTTATATAGTTAGTTTAGCACCGACTTCAAAAAGTGATTTCATGTTACTATTTCGTCGTTTAGTTGTAACTAAATTAGATAATTATTTTATACATTTTAGTGCATTTTATTTGATTTTTGAGTTCTTATTATTTTATTTGTTGCATTTAGTTTTTTTTTAAAGTCGGTTTTATTTATTTTTAAAAAAATTATTTTTATTTTTCTCTTTTTAGTGATGTTATTAATAGTGACTTAATATAATACCTTGAATGCATCTCGTAAGAGAGTCGGGCGAATAAATCAGAAAATGATAATAAAATTCAATTCATAAATGTAGAAATTCTCTCGAAACGTTAGCGGGTTTTAAATGAATGTTTTAAAAAATTTTTTGATAAAAGATATTATTTATAATAATTTTGATTATTTGCTCATAAGAATTGGAGATTTACGTTATTTCGTCATCAATTATATCATCAGAACTTGACCAAATTAATATGGGACCACCTCTAAGGTATCCCCTTTGCAATAAAAAAATAATCATTGAAATCGATCACGTGGCAAAAAGTTCTCGCTGAACATACATAAAATAAATAAATAGTACGGTATCTTGACTATCTTGGATCTATTCTGATCCAAACGCAGAAAGAATCATTAAAATCGGTTCATAAACAAAGAAGTTATGATTATTGGATAAAAAATACTTGGTAGGTTTCACATTAAGAAGTTATACCTGAACAAACATAACAAAAAAGGTCCAATACCAATGAAAAAAACGGGGACAATCAGAAGCTATACTGAACCCAATGAAAAAAAATAATCAAAATCTGTTCACAATTGGCGAAGATATCAGGTAAAAAACAAACAAAAAAATTCAGTCGAATTGAGAACCTCTTCCTTTTTTGATGTCGGTTAACAAAGTGACGTAATAATTAATGATGATTATTTAACATATTTAATTGGCTGGTTTTTGCACCGCTACAAATATAGATAATAATTATTTAGGTTAGTTTCTTCTTTTTTAATAAAATAATATTTTAGACGGCTAAAGGGGATGAAAAAAATCGGTCAAATAGATAAATTTTATCGCAAACAATTTATTAGAGCAATAAAAAAAAATAAAAATAAATAAATGAATAAAAACAATAAATAAAATGAAAACTTTGTTGGGGGGGGGTGGTTGAAGAATGTATAGAGAAAGTTTGTCACGCACCCTTTTAGATATAACTATAAAAAAAAATCTAGGGGATATAAATAGAAATCCTTTAGCGGAAATCAATTTTTAGATGTTCATAAAATGAATAATATTTATTTTCGGTTTGATTTGAATTATTATAAATACCATAGAAGTCCCTTTCATTTAACGACTATATTTTTAACCGAATTCAAAAAAAGAGGAGGTTCTCAATTCGACTGATTATTTTTTGTGTCTATATTACCTGATATCTTCGCCAATTGTGAACAGATTTTGGTGAATTTTTTTTTGCATTGGGTTCAGTCTAGTTTCCGATTGGTAAAAATATAAATTTCTTTGGAATTGAACCTTTTTTCTTATGTTTGTTCAGCCATAATTTCTTTGTTTATGAACCGATTTTAATCATTTCTGCGTTTGGATCAGTATAGCTCCAAGATAGTTAAGATTCCTAACTATTTATTTATTTATTTATTTTATATATGTTCAGCGAGAACTTTTTGCCACGTGGCCCGATTTCGATGATTCTTTTTTTATTGGCACCTTAGGGGTGGTCCCATATTAGTTTGGTCAAGTTCTGATGATATGATCAATGACAAAATAACGTAAATCTCCATGAGCAAATAATGGAAATTATAATAAATAAAATCTTTTATAAAAAAAAACTTAAAACATTCATTAAAAATCCGCAAACGTTTCGAGAGAATTTCTATATTTATGAAAATAATTTTATTATCGTTTTCTGTGAAGGAGAAAAAGGGAGGATACGGGAGATGGGAATGTATGGATTGGAATAATGGAATTTAAATAATTATCGGAATAGAGGTTTTTTTCTTTAATTAGCTTTTTCCTCTTATTAAAAACAAGGACTAAAAGATGATCAAGGACAGTCGATGGTGGAGAAGCAATCTCCGGAATCGAAGCTCAAAAACAATGTATGCATAAATTCATGTAAAATAATTGGTTTAATAAATTTATCGTTTTCTGGAGGGGTGCAATTGGATCGGGAGGGGAGACCAATCGACTTGATTGGGGAATAATGGAATTGAAATAATTATCGGAAAAGAGGTTTTTTTATCTAATTAGATTTTTCCTCTTATTAAAAACAAGGACTAAAGATGAATAAGGACACTCGATGGTGGAAAAGTAATCTCCGGAATCGAAGCAAAAATACAATGTATACATTAATTAATGTAAAATAATTGGTTTAATAAATTTATATCGTTTTCTGATTCATTCGCCCGACGCTTTCTTTTACGAGATGCATTCAAGGTATTATATTAAGTCACTATTAATAACATCACTAAAAAGAGCAAAATAAAAATAATTTTTATAAAAAAAATAATACTGACTTCAAAAAAACTAAATGCAACAAATAGAATAATAAGAACTCAAAAATAAAATAAAATTCACTAAAAGGTATAAAATAATTATTATATCTTATTTAGTTACATCTAAACGACGAAATATTAACATGAAATCACTTTTTGAAGTCGGTGCCAAACAAACTATATAAGCGAGCGTACCCGCTAAACATAAAAAGTAAGATCCGTCGAGTTCGATTCATAAAATGTATATATATGTTTGGCACCGACTTCAAAAAAGTGATTTCATGTTAAAATTTTGTCGTTTAGTTGTAACTAAATTAGATAATTATTTTATACCTTTTAGTGCATTTTATTTTATTTTTGAGTTCTTATTATTTTATTTGTTGGATTAATTTTTTTGAAGTAGGTTTTATTTTTTTTTTATAAAAATTATTTTTATCTTTAAATTGGTCATTTCAAGTAGAAATTGTATTCCCAGAGTTCCAAAACTAATAGAAGTACAAGTATAGGTATATAATTTTCATATGATTGAGTAATTTAAATAAGACTGCTAAGAGGGAGTTCCGTACCTAGTAAATAATTTCCTAGCTCAATGATTCTCCACTACGTGAATTCAAAATACTTCGGCCTGTCCAGAAGACAGGCGGACAGCAGAAAAATAAATCTATATTCCAAAATACTTGAGACATCAAATTCGTCATTTAGCATTCATAAGAAGAAATGAGCTAATTTAAAAAATTTTAGTTTACATACACGATTGAAATTGTGCAGGTAATAAATTGAGAGCGTAAAAAAGTCTCTCTTTATTGAAGAAATAGTCAGCGAAAAGTCTGTTTTAGGCAAAAGTCTCTAAAAAATCTGTAATTGTGTAGTCTCTGAATACCGTTTGTCAGGAAAAAAGTATCTAATATTAACAAATTGTAGGTAAATCTATATAATAAAAATGAATTTCTGTTTCTTTGTAAGCACAGATCTCTCAAATGCCTGGACCGATTTGGCTAATTTTTTTTTAAATGTTCGTAATAGCCCAATTCAGGTTAATACGTAAAAAAAAAATTGGAAAAGTTACCCGGAAAATTGGGAAATTCAGGAAAAACTAAAAAAAAATCAGGTTGGCCAACATAGCTTGCCAGACAATAAAAGAACTAAACTAGATAACTAAACATGTGTTGGCGGCCCTTATGCCCCACCCTGTATATTAAAACAAAAATAATGCTTATAAATGATTTTCCCCACATGTTTCAGACAATTGTAAACACGAATGGGCAAAAAAATAAGCTGACGTGTTCTGATGTGGCCATCCACTTGACTTTACTATACAACCTGGCCCCTCACTTATATTTAATATTTAATAAAATTATTTATAGTCATGTAGGGGGGGGGGTTATTTTTTGCATTTTTAGACTCCTGGGACCCACTGATTATGTGTACAAAATTTGGTTTAGTTTGGTAAATGGCCAAGATTTTCATTTTTTAACCCCCCCCCCCCCCGCCTCCACCATTTTGAGCGGTTAGATTTTGCATTTTTAGACTTCTGGGACCCACTGATTATGTATCCAAAATTTGGTTGAGTTTGGTAAATGGCCAAGATTTTCATTTTTTGACCCTCCGCCCCCCCTCCCACATTTTGAGCGGTTAGATTTTGCATTTTTAGACTTCTGAGAGTCCACTGATTATGTATACAAAATATGGTTGAGTTTGCTCAAACGACCTAGATTTTTAATTTTTAACCCCCCCCTCGACCCCCCTTATTTTTGGGTCGATATGCACCAAAATCTAATCAGCTCTTAATCTCAATGGACCAAAACTACGTGAGAAATTTGGTTTCGATATTCACACTAGTTTTTGAGCTAGCTCGTCCACAAATTTGGTAACGCTCAGACTAACTACTAGTAACTAACAGACATTTTGACAAAACAATTATTATGTCTAAAAATATAATTTTTTCGATGTTCACTTACTAGCGCTTTTTTGTAGACCGAAATGGCATGGTTTCGCTCAATTTTTTTAATCAAAATAGTTTCAGCCGTTTTTTATATATTTTGAAAAAAAGAAGGAAAAAATACACCTTTTTCATGCACGATTACAATACTTGACCATACCCTGTATGGTAAAGTTAAAAATTGAATTAATTCAATACTCAGACCACCGGATAAATAGTATGTTGTTTAAAATTAGCGTCGGCCTTGAACTTAACCCAATTAATAGTTGAGAACAAACCCGTTAAGAAGCTAGTGATTTTTCTTTTTTACAGAATCTTAAGTAGTACTATTTTGCATAAATAATTTTTCTTAATTTAATATCATCATCTAAGATTTTCTATAAAAGCGTATAATGAAGAAATAATTAGTAATCACGTTGAGGATGCTACCGCGATGGGATTTTCAGTTAGGAATCCCGAGGTCGCCATCCTCGAAATGCCTACTGATTAATGAGCCTATGGAAGGTCGGTTCATAATGAACTTTCCAATTATTATTTTATATATTCGTATATATAGGCGTACATATATAACTATATACACATACATGTTTAAACCGGAAGTTGTTCAATGAAATAAACTCATCAATTTTTTATGTATGAAGATTAATATCTCTCTCTCTCAGAGGTTTGTGCTCAATGGCTAAAGCCAATGATCTTATCGAGGATATGAGACCCTGTACATTTATTTTCGCTAAAACTTGATTTTGAATTAAAAATTTATCGAATTAATTGATTGGTATTTCATATTTTAAATAATAAAAATATGCTGACGTGTTCTGATGAGGCCATCCACTTGACTTTAGCAAACAACCTGGCCCCTCACATATATTTAATACTAGCTGCAATGCCCGCCTTCGGCGGCCCTCTTGCTAGCCAGGGGGCACGCCCCCCGGACCCCCATCCCTCGAACCCCCCCAACACTCCATTCCGCCCACTAAACCCCTCCAGCACCCCGCACCATGCACCCGTTCCCAACCCCCGCCCCCACACCACCACTCGCACCCCTCCACCCCGGACCCCACCCCGTGCCCTCCAACCCTGCGCACCACCCCCCGCTTAGCCCCCTGGACCCCACACCCACTATGCCCCCTGGACTCCACCCCGCACCACCCCCTGCACCACCACCCTACTCCGCCTCACTCCTCACCCCACCCCCATTCCACCCCCGCACCCAGTTTTTGCATTTCTAGCCTTCTAGTGACCCACGGATTATGTATACAAAATTTGGTTGAGTTTGGCCCAATAGAAAGAATTTTCATTTTTTGAGCCCCCACCCAGATTTTGGGTGGTTAGTTTTTCCATTTCTAGCTCTCTAGAGGCCCAGAGATTATGTATACAAAATTTGGTTGAGTTTGCTCCAAGGGCAAGAATTTATATTTTTTCACCCTCCACCCCTTTTTGGGTGGTTTTTTGGAGAAATTTTTTCAAATAAAAGTTGTCGGAAATCACATCCCCTACAACTTTGCTTATTATAAAATTTGCCGTAGGGTTAATAGTTTAGGAGTTATTTGATAATTTTCATTCGTGCGCCGCCCCAAACCCCCTTCTGGAGTCAAAATATAAAAACGTTATATAGCTAAAAACGTAAGTTAGAAGACATCTGATGTAAATATGAAATTTCATAACAATCCCTCCAGCCGGTTTTACGTGAATCGTGAGCAACTTTTCGGAAACCACTGAAACATACATACAGACATACAGACACACATGAATTTTGTTGAGGGTGTTTTCGTTCATAACTTTGCTTGAAACGTTTGCAACCAAAATTTGGCGTGATTTGGACCAATGTACAGACAAAACCTTAATTTTATATATATAGATTTAATAAAATTATTTATAATCATGTAGGGGAGGGGCTTAGTTTTTGCATTTTTAGACTCCGGGGGGCCCATTGATTATGTATACAAAATTTGGTTGAGTTTGGTACAAGAGCATATATTTTCATTTTTTGACCCTCCCCCCCCACACCCATTTTGGGTGGTTAGTTTTTGCATTTTTAGATTACTGTGGGCCCATTGATTATGTATACAAAATTTGGTTGAGTTTGCTCAAATGATCTTGATTTTTAATTTTTAACCCCTCCTCCACCCCCCCCTTAGTTTTGGGTTTAAATGAAATAAAATAAAAGGGTGGATAGAATTACAAACTAAGAAGTTCTTGATAAAATTAGTGAAAAGAGAATAATCAGGAAGAATCTGAGAAAGAGAAGAGCTCAAATCAGGGGTGTCCAATAGGGTGCGTCGAAAAAACTGAATTTTTTTTTCGAAAACACTTTAGTGCGGAAAAGTTGACTATCTTAGAAAAAATAGAATTTTTCTAAGTTGTTGTGCGAACGTAAAAACGTATTATATATTATTGATCAGAATTTAATTTATTTAGGTTATTTATATCATAAAACCAGCATAAATAAGCTGGCGTGTTCTGATAGTTTTTTAGTTATAACTCGAGTTCTAATTGAGCTAAAACAAGTGGTAATTTGAAAATCAAAGAGGAAACTGTTTTCTATTACGTCAAAAATATATTTTGATTTCAAATATTGCCGTTTAATATCTAATGGGATTTGAAAATAGGTCAAAATGGCATTTTTCGTCGTTTTGACCAATAATATCTCAAAACTCTGACGTGTTGTGAAAAATCGGAAAATTGCATGATAATCTATATATATATATAATTCTTTGGCCGATACACTCACTCACTCACTCATCATCAAAACAGGCAGAACCACTGGACATAGAAACATGAAATTTGAAGAGGATATTACATCTATGACATAGGGGGTCACTAAGAAAGGATTTTTCGAAATTCGACCCCTAAGGGGGTCAAAGGGGCCAAAGTGTGTTTTCACTGATTATGCGATATCTCTTAAGGACGATAATATATCTACTTGCTTTTTACTTATAAAAATACTAATTTAAAATATCTAAAAACTAATTTCAGGATTTTTTAAAATTCGACCCCTAAAGTGGTCAAAAGGGGCAAAATATCTTTGCAATGTGTTTACACTAATTATGCATGTTCAATTAAGAACGATAAGATATCTACTTGATTTTTACTTAATAAAATTCTAAATACAAATATCTAAAAAGTGATTTCAGGATTTTTGAAATTCGACTCCCAACTATCCAAAATGTGAGTGGGGGCAAAAATTAAAACTCTCTCCTATCTTGATCAAATTTTGTAGAGTTATTCATTAATACTTTAAGAAACTATTCCTGTAAAAATCAACTATCAAAATTGACTGAATGGGGGCGAAGGTGGGGTGGGGGGTGAAATTATAGAAATTTTTAGCTTTTTATTACATTTACTCTTTTTAGAAACTGTGGATTATTTATTTGCAAATATCTTAAAAATAATTTCAAGATTTTTTGTAATCCGACCCCCCACCCCCTCAACTATCCAAAATGTGAGTGGGGACAAAAATTAAAACTCTCCGATCTTGATCAACTGTATTGGGGCGAAGGGGGGGGCAAAATATATCTTTTTTGTACATTTACTCTTTAGAAAACTGAGAGTTATTTATTTGCAAATATCTAAAAAATAATTTCAGCCTCTCAAAATGTGAGTGGGGGATAAAAATTAATACTCTCTCCGATATAGATCAAATTTTGTAATGTTAGTTTTTAAGACTATATAAAATGTATGCTGTAAAAATCAATAGCCAAAATGAGTGCGTGGAGGCGAAAGAGGGGGCGAAATATTACAAATATATATTACAGACCTAATAATTACATGCCGAGACGCCGTCCGCCAGGGCCACCTGTCTGGAGGGCCGAGCTGTAGAGGGCGTGCCAAAGGCACGCCTGGATCAGCTCGTCAGAGTATAAAACTCTACTGGAATCCATTCTTAGGTTTACGGCGTGAAATTTTTGTCGAAAAGTATAATTAATATTAGATTTTTCTCATCCTATTTTCATACCAAAGAATATGTGTGTAGTGAATCTCAACCTTGTAGGTATTGGCGAAGTAGGATAAAAAACATTTTTTCTATCAGACATATATAGATATAGATTAGTAAGTAAAAGGATATCGCTGTTTCGATCTTAGGAAGTAAAAACCGAAGAATGCAACTAATATAGTAAATCAGTAGTTTATCTAAGGGCCAGTTTCATAAAAAAAAATAATCCTCGGTTTACTCAACTCCAGGTTGAGAGTTACCCTGGAGTTCCAAACAATATGAATTTCATAAAACAAAATAGAGTGGAGTTAGCTCACCCTCAGTCAAGGGTAGGAAAATAGGTTGGCAACGGCCAAATTCCCTAGATTTTAGTTATTTAAAAAAAACAATTATGTTTAAATTTTTTTTGTTCTGTATTCATTTCATTCAAATGAATGAATGTCTTGTATTCTTTATTATTTAAAAACAATCAAAATTTGTTTTCTATTTAATCATATAAAAATAAAGTGGTAAAAAAGTAAATAAATAGATACAACAAAACAGAAAAATCATGTAATTTTCAAAATTTGAAATGTATTGAATAAGTGAATATTAAATTTTAGGACCAATATTCAATTAAGCGTAAAAGAACTCCCAATTTCCAATAGAAGAGGAGAAAAGTCTTGTTTTTCTCGTTAATAAATATAAAGATGTGTTAGAATCTAAGCGTTCCGATGCTAATTTATAGAATAAAAAATATGGGATGATTTGGCATCAGAATTTAATGCTGACTCCAATCATTTCCGATCTAATTTTATTCTACGAAATAAATATAAAAATTTAACTATTTTATTAGAAATATCTGCTTTCTTCGATTTTAGTTAGAATTTTTTTAATTTAATTTATTAGATATTTATTTTTAAAAATATACCTATATAATGAATTCTTTTGTTTTATTCTAATTCCGTGTTAACATAAATTAAAATTTTATATACATGTATATAGGTTTATTTGGCTATATTTAATATTATGTAATAATAATAATACAAAAATAAATAATATAACGATTAGTTTTGAATTATTTTGATTTGAAACTCTAACCTATAAAATGTTTTTCTAATGTAAATAAACACAGGGTTATCCCCAGGATAAAGGTTAACCCATCAATTTCGGAGAGTTAAATATAGGGGGTTAAGTTTGAGATCATCCTATGTTTTTTTTATGAAACACATTTCGAGAGGTAACCCCAGGATGTTCCCTAGCATCTTAGTTAGTTAGTTAGTAATGTAAATAAACACAGGGTTATCCCCAGGATAAAGGTTAACCCATCAATTTCGGAGAGTTAAATATAGGAGGGTTAAGTTTGAGATCACCCTATGTTTTTTTTATGAAACACATTTCGAGAGGTAACCCCAGGATGTTCCCTGGCATAGGGTCATCTTAGTTTTATTAATTAAACTAAGTAGTCTAGCCAAGGTTTCAACGTGTTAGAAGTTGAAATGCTTAATAATAAAATGAAAATACAAGGGGCAGTTAACCTGACACACCTTATATATATTTTACCTTAAATGTGAATTGATAGTTCAATTTTGTTTGTAGAAACTAGCTGAACCCCTGGACGGCTGATTTATTTATTTATAAGGAGTGAGTAGGGGGTGTATGTTCTGATACGTGAGTGCGTGTTTTCAACTGAGATTCATTAATTAAAGATGAAAAATAAATGTTCAATCTGGCAAGCAACTTGCTTTTGCTCTCTTGTACTGTTAAACTAAACTATCCCCTTGTCTTTGAAATATTCAAACATAGATACATTTAGATTTAAATCATTGTTGTTTTTATATAACTACATGGGGGGAGGAGTGGACAAAACTAACCCCCTAGATTTGAAATCTGAAAAACTTTGCCCGAAAAGTTGGAAAAGTTTAATAACAGCAAATATAGGTATTAATTCGAATAAGTTGGGTTAAAAAAAAATAAAACAAAATGAAATTTTATCAAAAAGATAAACTGGTTCTTAGGAACTATTCACGTTATCCCGAAAAGTGTTCTCGTAGCAGGTTGTTTCCCTATTAGAGCTTTTCTTAAACTTTTTTCAATCGTGACCCCATTTTGACCGAAAAAATGTTTGCGGTCCCATATTATAGGAACAAATATACCGTATATACTAGCATTTTTACTAGCAAATTAAAAAAAAATTTAAAATGCATCAAATCTTTATTAATCCAGGCAAATTACGTTAAAAAAAAAATTTTTTATAAAAAAAATAAAACCTACTTCAAAAAAATTATATGCAACAAATAAAATAATAATAACTTAAAAATCAAATAAAATACACTAAAAGGTATAAAATAATTATCTTATTTAGTTACAACTAAACGACGGAATATTAACATGAAATTACTTTTTCAAGTCGGTGCCAAACAAACTATACCTATTAGCGAGCGTACCCGCCAAACGTACTAAGTAAGGTCCGTAGAGTGCGATTCATAAAATGTTAATATTTTGTCGTTTATTTGTAACTAAATAAGATAATATTTATTTTATACATTTTAGTGTATTTTATTTTATTTTTAAGTTATTATTATTTTATTTGTTGCATTTAATTTTTTTGAAGTCGGTTTTATTTTTTTTATAAAAATTATTTTTATTTTTCTCTTTTTAGTAATGTAATTAATAGTGACTTAATTTTACTTGATTTTGATTATTTTTTTTGCATTGGGTTTAGTTTAGCTTCCGATTGGTCCCGTTTTTTTTTCATTGGTATTAGACCTTTTTTGATATGTTTCTTTAGGCATAACTTCTTTGTTTATATACCGATTTCGATGATTTTTTTTATTGGAAAGAGGGTACCTTAGGCATGATACCATATTAATTTGGTCAAATTCTGAAGATATGATCAATGACGAAATAACGTAAATTTCCAATTCTTATGATCAAATAATCAAAATTATAATAAATAAAATATTTTATAAAAAAAACTTAAAACATTCATTTAAAACCCGCAAAGGTTTCGAGAGAATTTCTATATTTATTAATTGAATTTAATTATCATTTTCTGATTCATTCGCTCGACGCTTTCTGTTAGGAGATACATGCAAGGTATTATTCCCGGTAAAGATTTTATTCCTGGAATACCTTTATTGGTACTCCAATATATCTACCTAGGTTTTCCGTCAAATCTGTTTTGCGGAAATTTATCTACGCGCCTCAAAATGAGAGTTTTTTCAGTTTTTCTTGAATAACTCTAAAACGGCTTATCGAATCAAAAAGATATTTATTAGATAAATTAAAGCTCTTTAAATTCTCCGTAAAATGATTATCTCATTTCATCTAATTAGGTTCAGTAGAACCGGTACTACACAAATATCTAAAATATTGCGTTAGTCTGGACCGAATGGAGAGGAATTGTACGTGCAGCCGAGACCCACCCAAGGTTGTAGTTTTACGGAGTAAGTAAGTAAGTAAGTAAACGATACCTTTAAAACTACTACAATTTTAGCTATGAGTCAAAGTCTACTAATATTCTTATATTATAACGACCGAATATTTAAGTGTGACGTCATTTTATAACAAGACGATTGTGTATTTGACAAACACCATTAGTTCTAAATGTTTGCAAAGTTTCATAAAAACCTTTATTTTAATTTCCCTACAAAATTAGCTTGATAGAATTTTTTTTAGATACCAATTTCTACTCTATTTGGGTGTAGGATTAAGAATATTACTCAATAATATTAACAACTTTTCAAAAGTTAAAATTTGAAAACCTGCGATATTATAAAAGTTTGAACAGTGGATATTTAGTTTGATCATTTATTGATAAAAAAAATATAAGCGGGGTAAAGTGTCTCCAAATTGAATACATTCAGTTTAAGCTAATGATTTATTTATTATCTAATTTATTTATTTGTTTGCTTTGTTGTCTGTATTAATTGGAAAATAAACAAAACCACTCTCATTAATTTATTTTAAATTTGAGCAATTAAATTAATGAATTTTAATTAAATCTCTAAAACAAAGAAGTAGTTTAATCTTATATTAAGACTTATTTGTATTTTATGAATTTTAGGGGTTTTTTTTGTATTTATCATTCGTTTCTAAGCTGCCTTGATTCAAATCTAGAATCTTTGAAGCTGTAAGAGGAAGTAAATATATATGGTACACGCCCCCTGGGACCCCCCCCCGAAACCCCGCCCAATGCCACACCCCCGACTCCCTCACAACTGCACCTCCTACATCCACCCCACCCGCACCCAGTTTTTGCATTTCTAGCTTTCTAATGGTCCACATATATATTATGTGTATATTTGTTTACTCGTACACCAATTTGCCCACATTCGTTCATATTGATAAACATTATAAAAAAATAAATAGGAAAATAATAATAAAAAAATAATCGTATAGGATCTGAAATAAAAACATAAAATTAAATAAGATTTATTTCCAAATTATATATAAAAAGCCACTTCAACCACTTTATTTGTAAGCACACCTGTTTTATTATGAATCCACTAATAATGTTATGATTTAGAGACTTTTTAATTTAAAAAAATCCTAATTTTAATATAATATAACAATATTTGTTATAACCTATTTGTGGGTTTTAAAATTAAAAAACCAATTAATAAATAAAATATAATTGAAAAAAATGTAAACAAACTTTTTTATTGAGATTTTCATCTATAAATAATTACTTTAATTAAGAAAAGATCAATTAAGATTAAATTTGTCGAGGTCCAGACCTAGCCAGGTCGTTTTCTCATTCTCAAAACTTGTTAATAGAGTTGGTTTCATCAAAATCGGTAGAGCATTTTTGCTCGTTTAATAAGAGTAGATAGAAATATGTTTTGTTGTCTTCATTGTTCTATTTATTTCGGATTTGATAATTGAGTTGTTCTAATTTGTTTGTGTTGAAAATGAGCATCTCTTTAATCTTTGAGTTCACCCCTTCTTCAGACTCTTCAGCCTCGTCTATAAGGTAAATTAATCGGATTTAAGATAAAGCAACAGATGCTATTGATTATTAATTAGTCCAAAGCTAAATGAGGTTTAATATACAGGGGGCGAGAAGTCGGGAAGTTATCAAATTCAAATGCTAAGGATAATAATAGTTAGATAGATATAAATAAACAGGAATCATAATAATATTATATTACGATTAGTCCAAAAAGACAAACTTTTAAAGTAATCTAGTAAGAAGAATCAACATCATAGTGTAATGATTCTCAATTTATATATGTGGCATTCCACGCCAAATCGGAGGGTTTGAAAAATTTTAATTTTTCATTTTTTGATATTTTTTAGTACCCACCAAAAAACTCTTCCTGATAAATTTTGAAATTATTTTGATCACCAACTTAAAAGATATCAAATTTCGGTTAATTAAAAAAGTCGAAAAATATTAGTAGACAAATATATAAATTATTTGCCTTTGTTTTATCGATTCTCATTATTCAACAAATAACTTATCATTTCAGGTTATTATAGACGGCTAATAGCCATATCTCGAGACGCTGCCCGCCAGGGCCACCAGCTCGGAGCACACTTGTTACTGCTATCTTATCATAATATAATAATGAAATAGGTTTCCAACCGATCGGGAACTTCGAGAGAAATGGTTGCATGCTCTAATAAAGTATTTACTGATATTTTTCATCTTTCTTTGATCAATATTCATTATTCCAAAAAATATTTTTTTCAAAACATATAATTACAGACAGCTAATAATCACATCTCGAGGCGCTGCCCGCCAGGGCCACCAGCCCGGAGGTGCCGTAGGCACGCTGGGTTCTACTCGTTAGTCAATATTTATATAAAAAAATTTTGATACATTTGTTATTATATACAAGAAACATAAATAAATAGGATATATACAAAACTACATACATATAGGTTGTTCGTGCAATACGTAGAATATTCACAAATAGGACTCAAAATTATATCAAATTTAAAAATAGTATTAATTAAGTACGTAATAAAAAAATTAGGAGAATAAACAAAATGTCTGTTAAAAATTTAGAAATATAAATAAATTTAGGTATATATGTTTAAATCCTATCTACCTAGTATGTAATTTATATTTTTAAATTTTTATTTTATTAAATGTTTCACCTAGAACCTACTCCATTCTCCCTTAACAAAAAATGTCTGTTTGTTAATTATAAATAATTTTTTCTTCCTCGAGTGCCATAATCGATTCCAAGCGTACTTTACTATGACAAGCATTCTTTCCCTGGGGCAATTATTCACTGGGGATTTCCTGTAATCTTTTCTGGATTTATTTAGGCGGCTTGACAGAGATGTTAATTGTTCAGACTGAAACGAGATTCGATCCAGAGAAAATTCGAATCGAATTCCAACTACTGGCGTTACTATAAAATAATAATTAATCAATTAAATATAGGGCGAAATTAAATATTGACACTAATCTTCGTTTAAATTTAACGCCATTTAAAAGGTTTCGCAAATGCAGATTCAATCTTCTAATTCAAGTAATTTTTAACCGACTTCAAAAAAGGAGGAGGTTCTCTATTCGATTGAATTTTTTTTTTTTTTTTTTTTTTTTTTTTTTTTGTGCCTATGTTACCTCATATCTCCGCCAATTGTCAACCGATTTTGAAAATTTTTTTGCATTGGGTCCAGTCTAGCTTCCGATTGGTCCCATTTTTTTCGATTTTTTTTCATAGGTATTAGACCTTTTTTATTAGGTTTGTTTAGGTTTGTTTAGACCTAACCTCTTTGTTTATGAACCGATTTCGATGGTTCTTTTTTTATCCGAAAGGGGTGTCTTAGGGATGGTGTCATATTAATTTGGTCAAGTTCTGATGATATAATCACCATTAATAACATCACTAAAAAGAGAAAATAAAAATTTTTAAGAAAAAATAAAAACCGACTTCAAAAATTAAGTGCAACAAATATAAAAATACACTAAAAGGTATAAAATAATTATTATCTTATTTAGTTACAACTAAACGACGAAATATTAACACGAAATTACTTTTTGAAGTTGGTGCCAAACATATACCTTTTATGAATCGCACTCGACGGATCTTACTTAGTACGTTTGGCGGGTACGCTCGCTTATAGGTATAGTTTGTTTGGCACCGACTTTAAAAAGTAATTTCGTGTTAATATTTCGTCGTTTAGTTGTAACTAAATAAGATAATAATTATTTTATACCTTTTAGTGTATTTTTATATTTGTTGCACTTAATTTTTTGAAGTCGGTTTTTATTTTTTCTTAAAAATTTTTATATTATATCTTTTGAAAAGATTTAGTTGGCCGAAATTAGCAGAGTTGTCGATTCATAAGATTAAATCAATGAAGTTATTCTCTGATTGATGGAAATAAACATACACCTATTTCTAAATGAATATAAATAAATAAATATACTATATGTATTTGTCTAGATTAATTTGCCGCAACGCTGACATAATGCTGTCGAGAGAGAGCGCCATCGGTACATTTGCGGCAAATTTTAAATATAACCGTAATTTGGACTCGAATTTCGAAATGAAAGACTCCAATTGAGAAACATTAAATATATTGATAATTATTCATCCCCCCCCCCTTCACCACTCAAAAATTAAATATTCCATTCGCTTTTCTTTGCGCACAGAAAAAGAAATCAATCACATCTTATTTGATTTATATATTATTTGTTTATTTTTTAATAATTTACCACTTTTTTATAATTTTTTAAAAATCTAAATTTTGTTATTCTTATTTTTTGATTTTTACAAAATTAAACGACTTAAGACACACATGCCCGAGTTTCTCATGGCAATACTTACAGGAGCAGCCTGTCTTACAAACAACACCTGATCTCTTTTAAATATTTGGAGCCTTATATCGATTAACGATCCCAAATTTTAAAAAATGAGATAATATAATTCTCCTCCTCACACGATTCCACTTATTTAAATAAATCTATTTCCACACAAAAAATATCACAATGCTGATTATAGAAAAAAAAATACTTCCAGATTCATATCTAGAGCCTCATTTCTGTAGCTGTGTCAGGACGAAAATGAGGCTAAACTTTTAAGAGAGTATTTATTTTCGGGAGTTTACAGGTATACATTTGGAGTGTGGTTTTTTTAAGAGGAATAAAATTTTTGGACCGAGACGCCGCCCGCCAGGGCACCAGCCCGGAGGGCCGAGCTTCGAGGGTGTGCATAAGGCACGCACGAAAAGCTCGTAATATATATATTAGGGTGGTCCTTATATTGGGTATTTTCGAATTTTTACGTTGACAAGACCTCATATGCATTAAAAAAAAAAAAAAAATGTTCGAAATAAATAAAAAAATATCCCCCAAGTTTCAAGTCTCTTTCTCAATTATAATCTGTGCCCCCAGCGATTTAAGTTTCTCATCTAAGTAACATGGGGTTTTTGGCATTGAAAGATCAATTCTTTATTTCGGACAAAGTAATGGTTTAAAAAATTTGAAACTCTCTAAACTTTATCCTTATAATAGTAGCTATCCCTCAGAATTTTTACAGATTCATCCAAGAATCAATCACGATAGATTTTCCTCAACTTCTAATATTTATATATGTTTTGATAAACGCCATGCCTATATAAGATCACCCATCTAAAAACAGACCACGAAAATACTAAATATGCACCCTACCTATATGCAAAAATACCTTAGCTAACATTCTAAACTGAAATAAGGATTTTTATTTTTACAATAAATTAGAACTTGACTATTTTTTTTTTGGCAGCCTATCCAAAAATTAACTACTGAAATCTAAATTGTCCAATAAATCAATTAATTTCAGGTCTATTAACTTTGATTTGATTCGTTAATAAATTCGAACACCCATTCAGGAATCGTTCGATTTAACTATCGAGATATATGAGTGATATGTATCCCATACATACGATACCCATCCAAGAATCAACCATGCTAGAAATTACTCAACTTTTAAGATATATGTGTTGATAAAAACGCCAAGGGTCTCTATATCCATGAATCGACCATGCAAATGCTAAATATTAACCAAGCAACGAGGATTTTTATTTTTAAAAGAAATTATAGATATTGCTCTACTACTGAAAAGATGGCCACCTATTCAAAGAATTAACCCGTTTTATGTTGCTTAGCTACCGAGATCTAAATGTCCCCATATGCAAAAAATCAACTAATCTCATGTTGTTTGACTACCAAATTTTATTTGATTAGGTTCGTTAATAAATAAGACACCCATCTAGGAGTCAACCGATGCTAATAACTATCGAGATATATGAGTGATATGGATTCCATACGGTACCCATCCAAGAATCAACCACACTAGAAATTGCTCAACTACAAGATATGTGTTGAATAAAGCCCTATTTTTATATGATCACTAGAGTGGTCCTTATTTTGGGTATTTTCGAATTTTTATGCTGACAGAGGCCCATATGGTTCGAAATAAATAAAAAATATCCACAAATTTTCAAGTCTAAATCTAAATTTTAACCTGTGCCACACAGCGATGCATTTTCCCATCTAAATAACATAAGAGTTTTTGGCATTGAACGATCAATTTTTTATTCCGGCCAAAGTAATGGTTCAAAAAATTTGAAACTCTGTAGACTTTATCCTTAAAATACTAGCTATCCCTCAGAATTTTTACAGATTATTAGCTATTATAAATTTGTAGTCTATAACTTAGTAACACTAAGATATAGCAGTATTTTATCTAGCTGTAACTACAAAATTATAATAGCTTATTATTCGTTTCTGCTTCTTCTTCGAAAACTACATCATAAAATTTTTCATTACTTTTCAAATTTAACATTTGATTTTTCCATCTTATTTTTGTTAATTTGCTTTTTATGTTTGCCTTTGGCGGCCCTCTTGCTAGTCAGGGCACGCCCCCCTGGCCCCCCAAGTACCTTCCATCCACCGCACCATGCACCCGTGCCCAACCCCCCCCCCCCCCCCCCCCCCACTACGCCTCCTGACCTTCACCTGAACCCCCACTCCATTCTGCACCTCCCCACCCCCACCCACCCCGTACCACTCCACTACGTCTCTGGACCCTCACCTGAGCCCCCCCATTACGCCTCTGGAGCCTCAACTAAACCCTCCACCCTGCATCCCCAATACCCCCCGTGCCCACCCCCCTACCTGCACCCAGTTTTTTTCATTTCTAACCTTCTAGTGATCCACAGATTATGTATACAAAATTTGATTAAGTTAACTCTAAGGGTAAGAATTTTCATTTTTTGACCCCCCCCCATTTTGGGTGGTTAGTTTTTGCATTTCTAGCCTTCTAGTGACCCACAGGTTATGTATACAAAATTTGGTTGAGTTTGGTCAAAGAGCAAGAATTTTCATATTTTGACCCTCCCCCCCTTTGTTGTCAGAAATCACATCCCCTACAACTTTGCTCATTATAAAATTTGCCTTAGAGCTAATAGTTTAGGAGTTATTTGATAATTTTCATTCGTGCGCTCCCCCCCCCCCCAAACCTCGTTCTGGGGTCAAAATATCAAAACGTTATATAGCTAAAAACGTAAGCTAGAAGACATCTGATGTAAATATGAAATTTCATAATAATCCCTTATGCCGTTTTTTACGCGAATCGTGAGCAACTTTTCGGAAACGACGGTAACAGGCAGACATACAGACAGACAGGAATTTTGTTGAGGGTGTTTTCGTTCATAACTTTGCTCGAAACGTGAGCAACCAAAATTTGGCGTGATTTGGAGCAATGTACAGACAAAAGCTTAATTTTATATACAGGGTGCATAGGAAAGTCCCTTTAACCTGAAAATACTTGCGAACGGAGAGTGCTACAGCCACGCAAGTGAAGTAACGGTATAGTAAAGCGACTATGCCCGACCTAATGCAAACGATACCAGCGCCCCTAGTGGCGAAATGTGGAAGTTAGCCATTGCAAATCGAAAACGAAAAGAGATAGAGCAAAATTTCCAATTAGAAAGTTTTAGAGCATCAATTAATTAGTACGAAACGATATTTGGTTTACACGGAAAGGATAAATTACTGCCTGTATCCAAAAATGTCCGTAATCTATGCGCGACTGTTCTACTCTACATATTTACATTTCGGAAATGTAGCAGTGTGCAAATGCAGTTTGTGACTTTGTACTGTACTGTAATGTCTGAAAACTTTAATTTCCAATGCATTTAAAATTTTAGTTTAAAAGGTGTTGGCGCTCGCTTGATACTATATATTAGGATAGGATATGTATAGGATATTTTTGGGGTATATAGGCGCCAATTTATCTTATCCGTGTAAACCAAATATCGTTTCGTACTAATTAATTGATGCTCTAAAACTTTCTAATTGGAAATTTTGCTCTATCTCCTTTCGTTTTCGATTTGCAATGGTTAACTTCCACATTTCGCCACTAGGGGCGCTGCTGTCGTTTGCATTAGGTCGGGCATAGTCGCTTTATTATACCGTTACCTCACTTGCGTGGCTGTAGCACTCCCCGTTCGCAAGCATTTTCAGGTTAAAGGGACCCTCCTATGCACCCTGTATATATAGATTATGCTAAGTATTATAATTAATAAATAAAAAAATGTGCTAATTTTTATCGCTCGCTATTTTATTCACTACTACCTACTTATTTCTTATACCTAAGGCACGCGACATGATTAAGTCCCGAAATTACGCCCTCAGCTAAGCAAAGGTTGCCCATACCTGCTGTATATCATCTGAGCTCTTCTTTTCCGAATGATTGTCCAAACATATAGTCTTTAACATTTGCCTATAGCACGATCTTTTGAAAGCATTCAGATTCCCTCTCTGCCTCCCAAATCGAGTATAGTTTCTAAAGTAGCATCATACTATTTTAATAAACTAATTGATGGGGAACATAATAATTTTTGTTTTGCAGTAAGTCATTTTTAGTATTTTACCTTGAGCAATACTAAACTAAATTTATTTTTTCCTTCTCCCGACTTATGTAAATTTATTTTTATTTCCCACAGATAGCGGAATTTCTTAACTTCTTATATTTTCTACGCTAGTATTAAGTATTAATTATATTAATAAATAAAAATAATAATTATGTTTTATGAAAAAAAAACACGATAATCCTTTCACGTTTTTAATGTGTTAAATTAGCTTCACTAATTTGTTTCGGTTTAATTTTCGTAATATAGACGTTTTGATCTAAATTAGTTCTGAAAGACACTTTTTTTAATGCAATCTAATGCATGAAGGGCGCGTCCACCAGCTTTAGATCTTTACAAGATAGGGATGAAATAAAGGGTTCACTCACCCCTTGAAGATTGAAGAGGAGGAGCCTCTGAACACTTGAGAATTTATAAGATTATGAAAAAAGAGCATGGAAATTACCATAATGACGACATTTTTATATTTTGTACTATATACAGGGTGGGGTATAAAGATCTACCACATTTTGAAGTGGTATAAAAAAATGAAAAAATTTAACTAGAAATAAACTGAATATATTTTTGAAAAGAACAATTTAATGTGTTTTAAACATTATCAGACAAAAAAAAAGGGGGGGGGGTCAAAAATGAAAATTCTATCCCTTTAGACCAAACTCAACCAAAATTTATATACATATTCTGTGGGCCCCAAAAAGGCTAGAAATGCAAAAACTAACAGCTCTAAATGAGGAGGGGGGGAGTGTAAAAAATGAAAATTCTAGCCCTTTTAACCAAACTCAACTAAATTTTGTATATATATTTTGTGGACCCCCAGAAGGCTAGAAATGCAAAAACTAACCAAATTTTGTATAAATAGTTTGGTCCCCCTTTTTTCGTATGATATAATATGTTTAAAATACATTAAAAAAAAAATTATTTTATCTTTTTTTTCAAAAATATATTTAGTTTTTTCTAGTTAAATTTTTTTCATTTTTTTATACCTCTTCAAAATGTGGTAGATCTTTATGCCCCACCATTCATTTTAAATACAAACATTTTAGCACCAGAACGAACTTTCTATGACATTTTATTCCAAAGATATCGTGGGTATCTTAATCCAGACACATAGACAAACAGTCAGGCGAAAAATCATGTCAAAAAATAATTTTTCTCCACGTTTAAAATGTTTGCGTTGTTTTATTACTAAATCATTTGGATAGCTTCTAGGGTGCTCCTGCATATTTTCAAATATTTACGCTGACAGGAGCTCATATGGTTAAAAATAAATAAAATAGAAAAATATTCCACAAGTTTTAAGTCTCTATCTCAATTTTAACCTAGTGCTACACAGCAATTAAGTTTCCCATCTAAATAACAAGGGGTTTTTGGCATTGAATGATCAATTTTTTTATTCAGGCCAAAGTAATGGTACAAAAATTTGAAACTCTGTAGATTTTATCCTTATAATACTAGCTAGATGAGACTTGAAACTTGGGGGATATTTTTTAAAATTTATTTCTAACCATATGAGCCCCTGTCAGGGTAAAATATCCAAAATAAGGAGCACTCTAATAGCTACATTACCTTATACCAGAGGTGGGTGAACTTTTTAGCCATTACCCCAAAATATTTTTGCGTAGGTCGCTGTTACCCCTACATTCTGTAAAGTAAAAAATATTAAGGTAAATTATTAGTAATGAAGCTGTTGAAGCTTTTATTTTTGTGATTAATTTGATTAAAGTTTAAATTTTTATTTAAATCACACATGATTACTTTATAATTATTTATTGAAACAAATAATTACAATTTTAATACAACGTTTCGATCGACTTATTCTGCGATCGTTCTCAAGTATGAGCACCCACTCCGATTATAGGTTAACTGAGTCAATCATGTTTATCTGGGCTCAAAGCCCAAATATACCGACGGCATCAGCGCCCCCTGTCGGATTGAGCATTACATGTTTTTAAAGATTATAAAAAGCAAAAAAATTATATTGACAAATCAAATGATAATAATAGCAATAATAGTACATAACAATTAATTCACTTATCAAGAATGTTATAGTTTACATCGTTGGATTTTTTAATATAAGGTACATTTTGTATATTAACATATTTTTACATGAAGTTAGCAACCCTGACATCTGTAAGTTGGCACGGTATTCAAAAATCTTTTGATAATTAAAAAGTTTTTTAGAAATTCTAAAAAGCATTTCTTTAAACTTATTTTTACCAAATATTTTTGATAACTTAAGTTACCTTATCTGGTAGATTACATGGAATTATTGGATTAAATTTATAAGATCAGGTTCCACATCTCATTTAGATTGTAACCATCGTCCCTGTTTAAATTATTAGGGTGTTTTTTGATTTCTATTTTTTCTTTTATTTTTCTTTTCCAGTTTTTATTAAGGTAAATGTATATTAAAAGAAAAAGAATTCAATCTTTAGGACACATTCTTCTAAGATTTTAGTAGAAATATTATTAAATTGCGATATCAGAGGGGATTCATCCCTCAGGAGTCGAACCCGAGAACTAACATGCTTTCCGGGCAGACAATTCACAGTAAATTTACAATTTTTTTAACAGTGTAACTACAATGTCGCTGAGTCTAACAGAGCATTGTACTCGTAAACTAAATAAGATTCAATTTTGAAATTAAAAAATTACTATCGGCGAGAGGTTTTTGTCTCAAGGGTGTGAGATGATTGACTATGACTGCCCGGAAAGCCTGTTAGTTCTCAAGTTCGACTCCTGTAGGGATGAATCCCCTCTGATATTGCAATTTAATAATATTTCTACTAAAATCTTCGAATTTTTCCTTAAGTTTGAATTCTTTCTCTTTTAAAATACATTGGTTAATCTGAACCCGAGCTGATTTTTTGAAAAACATTCCAACTATTTTCAAAAAACGATGATCAAATCTTTAGTTTATAAATATATATTATTTATTATTTATTGAATTAATTGGAATTTACATGTAAAATATTGGCAAGTAAATAAAAATTGTAAACATTAACATAATTCAAACTAAAATACTATAATAGTTTATAAAGAAGAAAATTTAAAAAAATGTTCTTATTACCCCCGATAGTTTCATTGTTACCCCATTTGGGGTAATTTACCCCGGTTCCCCGACGGCTGCCTTATACCTTTTTAGTAATAAATGTTATTTTTATTCTAAATTTTAAGATTTATAAAAGCAATAGAATCGAAAGACATGTGTTAAACACACACTGCAGTTAATATCATATTCTAATCGAGGAACAACATGCAATCTCAATGAGCCTCTTGAATAATGCGAATTCATCATGCCTTCTTATTATTCTTTCCCAGATATCATATTATATTATACATAGTATATAATGCAAGCTAATTTCCTTTCGAATAAAATAAAACCGACTTCAAAATAAAGTAAAAATAAAATGCAACAAATTTAAGAACTTAAAAATCAAATAAAATGCACTAACAGGTATAAAATAATTATCTTATTTAGTTGCAACTAAACGATGAAATTGTTACATGAAATTATTTTTTGAAGTCGGTGCCAAAAATATACATTTTATTAATCGAACTCGATGGATCTTACTTGGTACGTTTGGTGGGTAAGCTCGCTTATATAGTTTGTTTAGCACCGACTTCAAAAAGTGATTTCATGTAACAATTTCATCGTTTAGTTGTAACTAAATGAGATAATTATTTTATACCTTTTAGTGCATTTTATTTGATTTTTGAGTTCTTATATTTGTTGCATTTAATTTTCGTCGGTTTTTTTTTTATAAAAATAATTTTTATTTTTCTCTTTTTAGTGATGTTATTAATAGTGACTCAATATGATAAGTTGCATGCATCTCGTAAGAGAAAGCGTCGGGCGAATGAATCAGAAAATGATAATAAAATTCAATTCATAAATATATAAATTCTCTCGATACGTTTGCGGGTTTTAAATGAATGTTTTAAGATTTTTTTTATTATAATTCCGATTATTTGCTCATTAGAATTGAATATTTACGTTATTTCGTCATTGATGATATCATTAGAACTTGACCAAATTCATATGGGATTACCCCAAAAACGTCAAAAATCCAATATAGAATGGTTATTCCTCAAGTATTAGATGACAATCAATCGCTATTTTTGATTTTAACTCGATTCCTCCATGTCTCAGCAATGGTAACGGATAAGAAAACAACGCAGTTGCTATGGTTACTTATAAAATGTGAATTAAGCTACCCGAAAAATTGCAAAAGGTCATAGATAATGTAAGGGGGCTACGGCCCTTAGCGAATATTTAGCCTGGAATTTATTTGTTAAGTTAAAGAAAGTCTAATTTGTTGGAATAGAGAGTAGCCTCAGTGAACTGCTGAGTTAGCAGCCAGACAGGTTGGCGCCATACCTAGATCCAGTATAGTGAATATTGGCTCCGAACAAGGGAGTGGGAGAGAGACAGACGCTACCCTGGGCGAGAGAAGAAGAGACGCGAGAAGGAGGCGGGCCTGTCTGTGTATGAAGTGACCAACGGATACGAGAGTGTGAGTGCGTGGAAAAGAGGAAGTCGCTGTCGGTGTGTCTCCCACGCAAAAGATGTAAATGTGTGGGTGACAGCGAGGACGCGGAACTAACGGCCGACGCGGCAGGAGTCGTCCTGAGGCTGGCACGACAGACATAACGGCTGGGGGGTGGCGAGCCGGCCGCCCCTGCGAGCGGGGGCAGATGTGAACGCGTGCGAGAGACTGTGTGACCACCCCCCGGGGGCGGGGTGCAGATGTGTGCTGTGGCCACCCCAACCCCCGGGGGCGAGGTAGAGTTACGGCGCGTGTGTGTACGACAATGTGCTAAGGACCGGGATGCCGCCTTGCGGGCGGTAGCCGGTGTTTCGGGGACACGGCCGCCTTGCGGGCTGTCTAAGAAGAGCGACGTGGCCACCTTGCGAGCTGTGTGAGGCCGTGGACCATGGGTGAAGATCGACGTGGCAGGTGCATGGCGGAGAGCAGGAAGGCTGCCCTGTCAGCTGTGTGAGGGAACGGCGTCAGTGAAGGGGCGCCGAGGCGCCCTGCGAGCTTGAGCCGCTAGGGTGCTGGGCAGGAGCTCTACTCGTGTGGACAGACAGTGACCAGAGAAGTCGGAAGTGCGTGAGTAGTTCGGCCGAAACGTTTAATTATGAAATCTGATCAGATAATATTAATATTGTGTAGTATTAAGTTGTTTATTTGTGTTTCATTTTATTACTACTTTATTCGATTGTAACCATCCAATAAATTTGCTTCATATTATGGTTATTGAATTGTAATCTATTGACTTAATTTGCTTTCCTTTCTTTTGTACTAAATTAATAAGTATTAAATTTAAATCTTAGGTTAAAAAATAATAATGTGTATTATTTTATCCCCAGCAAAGCCCCTTTTCAGGTCACACGTGAGTCCAGCCTTACAAATTGGTGTCGAGGTGTGGGGTAAACGATTTTAAAATTTTCAAAGTGCAATTTGGGGTAGAATATTTTTGAAAAGGGAAATTTTTGAAAGAAAGATTTTGAAATCGGGCACTCGCTCGGCTCAGTCGAGAGTGCCGCCCGCGAATAATTGGGAAAAAGTTTAATATATATAGAAGGGAATTTTAAGGGCCAATTTCTGAAAATTTGGGAAATAAGAATTTAAGAGGATTTAAAGTGCATAAATAGGAAAACAAAAGTTATGATATATAGGTTGAGAGAATTCGGGCCAAATGTCGGGAAATTTTTGGAGAAGTAAAATTTTCGGGAAAAGTTTAAGGAGAAAATTTTAAAAGATAATTTCGAGCCATTTTTGAACAGAAGTTTGAAATAATTTTTGAGAGCGTCGCACGTACATAAATGTAAGAGAAAATTTTAAGGAGAGAATTTTAAAAAATAGTTTTTGAGGCATTTTGAGTCGATTTTTTTGTTTTTGCTATTAAAGTGTAAGGAGAAAATTTTAAAAGATAATTTCGAGCCATTTCTGAACAGAAGTTTGAAATAATTTTTGAGAGCGCCGCTCGGGTATAAATTTAGGAAAGAATTTGGGTCAAGTAAGGTTTCAAGAAAATTCTAAGGAGAAAATTTTGAAAATTTCGGGATAATTTGGGGTAGAATTTTATTGCAGAAAAGTTAGGGAATTTATCTGAATGTTAAGAAATCAAGGTTTGGATTACATATTTGTGATCAAACATTTTACTTTCTAATTACTTTAGTATTGAAATATAAATAGAAGTTGAAGGTGTTGAGGGGATTTTGGACAAAAATTTCTATTATATAAAATTTTTCAAAATATTAGTATCAGAAGCTCATAAACGTGTTTTATTAATCCTGGAGTAATTGTTGAAGCGTACGAGGTGTATCTATATAGATTTGAATATTGAAAATTTTAAGGAGAGAATTTTAAAAAAAAATAGTTTTTGAGGCATTTTGAGTCGATTTTTTTGTTTTGCTATTAAAGTGTAAGGAGAAAATTTTAAAAGATAATTTCGAGCCATTTCTGAACAGAAGTTTGAAATAATTTTTGAGAGCGCCGCTCGGGTATAAATTTAGGAAAGAATTTGGGTCAAGTAAGGTTTCAAGAAAATTCTAAGGAGAAAATTTTGAAAATTTCGGGATAATTTGGGGTAGAATTTTATTGCAGAAAAGTTAGGGAATTTATCTGAATTTTAAGAAATCAAGGTTTGGATTACATATTTGTGATCAAACATTTTACTTTCTAATTACTTTAGTATTGAAATATAAATAGAAGTTGAAGGTGTTGAGGGGATTTTGGACAAAAATTTCTATTATATAAAATTTTTCAAAATATTAGTATCAGAAGCTCATAAACGTGTTTTATTAATCCTGGAGTAATTGTTGAAGCGTACGAGGTGTATCTATATAGATTTGAATATTGCAAATTTTGGGAAAACCCGGAACATCATTTTATTTTTGTTTTGCGTCTTGAGCCAGCATGGTGAATAAACTTGTATAATTTATGGGGTTAATAGTTGAGGAATTTTTAAAGAATTTTTGAATAGATTTTGGACCGGGGGTAGTTTTGACAAAACTTTGGAGCGAAAGGGGATTTTGAGTGAATTTTGGGGTCAGGTATTTTGAACTAAGTGCTGAGGTTGCAGACGAAAGGATCGCTGCTCTAGAGGTGTTGGTCGCGAGGTTCACCACGGGAGAAATAATATAAAATTTTAGAGACTGCTTTGGGAGTGGTCAGGGACGTCTAAGGAGGAGAGTGGGGGTGAGAAAGGGAAAACCTGAGGCTTCAACCAATAAAAAAGAAATGTGTGACAAGGGATCGGAAGGGAAAAGGAGGGTCAGTAAAGGGGAAGGACTGTGCCAGGCCCCCGGTGTAAGAATGAGAAGGAGGCCGAAAATGGAGTGTCTCGCCCTACCTGAGGTGGTTACACGGGGAATTGGCCGTTAGCGGCGCCCCGGTGACCATCGTGGGAGGGGTTTCTTCCCGAATTCGCCCTGCCGGGGATGGTGACACGGGGAATTGGCCGTGAGCGGCGCCCCGGTGACCCCCGAGCAGGGGAAGGCCTGGGCTAGGTCCTTAGGGTGAAAATAAGAAGAGCCTACCTAGGGTGGCGATACGGGGAACTGGCCGTTAGCGGCGCCCCGGTCACCATCCGGGAGGGGGCGGGAGGGCCTGTAAAGGTAAGGAACCGGTGTCAGGCCCTCGGAGTGGAAGGAAGGGATAACGAGAGGGGAAAATCACAAGACAGGATAAAGGGTTGAAGGGTTGAACTAGCAGAGAAGCAAACCGTGGTGAAGTAGAAGGGGAAGAAAACAGTAATGTCGGACAAGAAGTAATATAATACGGAACCTTAAATCTTTGGAATCTATTTGTGGACTGAATCTAATATCGTAAATATAAACAGCTTGGCCAGGTGCAACAGCTAGATAGACTTGTAAAATTGGTTGTTAATGGAACCTCTTCTCCTGAAGTTCCTAGTTTATTAATTGTGTTTCTTTGTGTGATTTTCATTATATTATTCGTAATTTGGTCAATACCTGCTTTCTTTTTCTTCAACGTTTTTATTTTTTTAACAAACTGTAAGGCGTATATTTTATTTTAATTTTATGAAAAATAATGTTCCGGGTTGGATAACGGTAGCGGCAGTCGTTCTGGGAAGCCTAAGGGATGAGGAACCACCACCGCCCAGGATTGGGACGGGGAACTCGAGATCGGGGTCGACCGCCGGGCCGACCGCCGAAGAGAAAATTCTTTAATTTTTTGAAGTCCGCGTGTAAATTTTGAACTATTTTTTAGACAAATCCCGAGACCTTTTTCAGGAAAAATTTGAGCTATCTTTTAGTGAGAATCTGAGACGGTTTTTGTGGAAAGAATTTTGAGTTATTTTCGAGCAATTTTGAGCCTTTTTTTTTTGAAAAAGTTTTGAGTCATTTTTCGAAGGAAATTTTGAGAGACAGTTCTGAGGGAAGCATTTTGAATTATTTTTGAGGAAAATCCCGAGACCTTTTCCAAGGAAGATGTTGAGCCATTTTTGGGAGGAATTTTTGAGTCATTTTGAGCATTTCGGAAGGGGAGATTCCAATGGACGAAGGAGGGAAAATCGGGCCCTACTGTGTGTAAGGGGCCCGGGGGGGGCAGGTCCTACTGTGTGTAAGGGGCCCGCCATGACTAACACCGATAGGTCAGGGGGTCCTACTGTGTGTAAGGGACCCGCCGTGACAAGACCCGTTAGGTCAGGGGGTACTACTGTGAGTAAGGGACCCGGACGGACACCTCTGCTAGAGATGTTTACGAAACCGTCATCCCCGGAGAAGAAAATTGGTAGCACCAGGGTGAGAAAATTGTGGAGTAGTCGTTTCCTATTTTCTTGGTGTGTAGTAAAGGACATTTGGAATTGGGGCTAACATATCTCGGGAGGAAGGCCCAGGTGGTCGGGAGGAGTAGCCTAGGAGAAAAATAATCGAAATATTTAGGCGATCACTATTTGGAATAAGTTACAAGCGCGGTAAATGCAAATTTTGGCTGTTTTAACGAGAAAAGTTTGAAGAGAAAATCCTTTAATTTTTTGAAGGAGGGCGATGACACCGTGGACCTGAAGTGGGAGTCGCCTTGAACGAATTGGGGCCGTGGAGGGGAAGGTATCAGTCATCAGAGGGCGGTTAGATGCGTTAGAAGGTGACCGATACGCTCCCTTCTATGTGAGTTTAATCTACTTTATCGATGTATATCATGGCTACCGTAATTACGAGGCTACCCCCCCTGTACGCAAAGGTGTAGTCTCCCTAGAATTAAGCCTTAGATATAAGTGGTTCAGTTAGTTTTAAGTTGTGGATAAAATCTATATGTAGTATAACGTTAAGTGACGGACCCCGGGCGAACTGTAAAAGGATGTCTATGTCCAAGGACATAGACATCTTTTCTAAAACGGGGAAGGATGTAAGGGGGCTACGGCCCTTAGCGAATATTTAGCCTGGAATTTATTTGTTAAGTTAAAGAAAGTCTAATTTGTTGGAATAGAGAGTAGCCTCAGTGAACTGCTGAGTTAGCAGCCAGACAGGTTGGCGCCATACCTAGATCCAGTATAGTGAATATTGGCTCCGAACAAGGGAGTGGGAGAGAGACAGACGCTACCCTGGGCAAGAGAAGAAGAGACGCGAGAAGGAGGCGGGCCTGTCTGTGTATGAAGTGACCAACGGATACGAGAGTGTGAGTGCGTGGAAAAGAGGAAGTCGCTGTCGGTGTGTCTCCCACGAAAAGATGTAAATGTGTGGGTGACAGCGAGGACGCGGAACTAACGGCCGACGCGGGAGAGTCGTCCTGAGGCTGGCACGACAGACATAACGGCTGGGGGGTGGCGAGCCGGCCGCCCCTGCGAGCGGGGGCAGATGTAAACGCGTGCGAGGGACTGTGTGACCACCCCCCGGGGGCGGGGTGCAGATGTGTGCTGTGGCCACCCCAACCCCCGGGGGCGAGGTAGAGTTACGGCGCGTGTGTGTACGACAATGTGCTAAGGACCGGGATGCCGCCTTGCGGGCGGTAGCCGGTGTTTCGGGGACACGGCCGCCTTGCGGGCTGTCTAAGAAGAGCGACGTGGCCACCTTGCGAGCTGTGTGAGGCCGTGGACCATGGGTGAAGATCGACGTGGCAGGTGCATGGCGGAGAGCAGGAAGGCTGCCCTGTCAGCTGTGTGAGGGAACGGCGTCAGTGAAGGGCGCCGAGGCGCCCTGCGAGCTTGAGCCGCTAGGGTGCTGGGCAGGAGCCCTACTTGTGTGGACAGCCAATGACCGTGAAGTCGAAAGCGCGTGAGTAGTTCGGCCGAAACGTTTAATTATGAAATCTGATCAGATAATATTAATATTGTGTAGTATTAAGTTGTTTATTTGTGTTTCATTTTATTACTACTTTATTCGATTGTAACCATCCAATAAATTTGCTTCATATTATGGTTATTGAATTGTAATCTATTGACTTAATTTGCTTTCCTTTCTTTTGTACTAAATTAATAAGTACTAAATTTAAATCTTAGGTTAAAAAATAATAATGTGTATTATTTTATCCCCAGCAAAGCCCCTTTTCAGGTCACACGTGAGTCCAGCCTTACAATAATAATGGTCAATAAGTACTTGATTAAAATTGATTTTCAATAAAGAAATTTATTGTTCAAAAATGTACCGAAAAACAGCGGAGCCTTTTTATATGACCTATTATATTGGAGGAAAAAGTGAAAAGTTCCTCTAAGGGCCGGTTGTATGTCGCAAAGTAAATGCTTTTTACCACTAACACAGGGTAGATGGTAAATGGAGGGACTGGGATGGCCAATGGTATCACCTTTCCGATAAAAAAAGAATCATCGAAATCGGACCAAGTGACAAAAAGTTCTCGCTGAACATACATAAAATAAATAAATAAATAACTAGTTAGGTATCTTGACTATCTTGGAGCTATCTACTCTTATTAAACGAGCAAAAATTGTATATTTATTTGTATATATATTTGTATCTTGGTTCTATTTTGAAAACGACTCTACCGATTTTCATGAAATTCACGGGTTAGGGGGTTTTCGGGGTGACAATTCGATCTGTCACGGTCTCACCTTCGACAAAATTGTTTTTGATGGGTTTTTTCTTAATCAAATTAATTATTCTCAGGTAGACAAATCCCATTCTTAGGGTTTTAAAAAAGGTTTCCCTTTTCCTTTTGTACCCAGGCAGACAATGGGTTGCCTTAATTCATTGTTCTAAAAGGCCTTGAAGAAGTATTGTGATTGTGGATTTTAACATATTTTGTTCAACCTAAACGTTAGAAATATTAATAAACGTTTTATAATTGTTTTTATAAAGAACTTTATTTATTTAATAGAATAAAAAATAATCAAGAATTTATTTAAAAATATATTTCGCATAAGCAGGTCTCAATTTTCTGAAAAAACAACACATTTTGATAGGTTTAATTTATTAACAATTGGATGAATAAAAATGAATCATTTGGTTGAATAAAAACAGGTGCAGGAGGTGGGGTGCAATGGTGGGGGATCTGGGGGTAGGGCGAGGTTTCGGGGGTGGGGTCAAGCGGGGTGGGGGTACAGTGGGCGAATACTATATATATTTGTATTTTTTTTAATTTGAAATCGACCTTTTTATTAGAATTTTAAATTAAAAATAATATTAAAATAAAGGTTTTAACTGAAGGAAGAAGTTACCGAGCATTGCTCGGTGCCTCCAGGTATACTCATCTAAACGCAGAACAAATTATTAAAATCGGTTCATAAACAAAGAACCTGTACAAACAACAAAAAAGGTCCAATACCAATGAAATTTATATTTTTAACCAATCGGAAACTAGACTGAACCCAATGCAAAAAAACCATCAAAATCGGTTCACAATTGGCGAAGATATCAGGTAACATAGACATACACAAAAAAAAAAATCAGTAGAATTGAGAACCTCCTCTTTTTTTTGAAGTCGGTTAATAAATATCTATTCAAATTTTTCTATATAAATATTCTACTTATTAAATTTGATCTTTTTGTGAAAAATTGTTTATCCTTGACGTTCTCTCTCTCTCTATATATATATTTTTTTTATTTAAATAAAAATTTCAAAACAATTCGAAAGATGTTTGGAATTGTTTTTGAGATGAATCGAGTGAATAATTTATCCGAACAGGATTTCCATTAAGCGACGCCGACGTTGGTTCAGTTTAGGTGGGATGATGAAAGTGAGCCAGCCAGCCGGAGGGGGTAGAATGCGAACTGAGGGTACAACCAACCCTCGGCACCTTTATACCATATACCAGCAGCTCTGCTCTAATCAAACCATCACCTTCTCTCTCTCTCTCTCTCGGAGAGGAATTTGTATTCTTGAATAATATAGTATAATTCCATAATCAAGTAAAAATAAAAAATCTGGCAACTTCTTAAGATATTAATATTTCCTAAAGAAAAATCAATAACGTCTCTTCTGTTTGATGCAAATAAACATATAGGTACATATAATATATAAGTACCTGGAGCCACCGAGCACGGTAACTCCTGACCCCCCCCCCCCCGAAGCCCCATACCTCGTCCCCACCACTGCACCCCCACCCCAGATCCCCCACAACTGCACCCCACCTCCTGCACCTCCCACATCCACCCCACCCCGCACCCAGTTTTTGCATTTCTAGCTTTCCAATGGTCTACATATTATGTGTATATTTGTTTACTCGTACACCAATTTGCCCACATTCGTTCATATTTATAAATATTATAAAAAAATAAATAGGAAAATATAAAAAAAATAATCGTATAGGATCTGAAATAAAAACAAAAATTAAATAAGATTTGTTTCCAAGTTATATAAAAAAAGCCACTTGAACCACTTTATTTGTAAACACACCTGTTTTGTTATGATTTGGACACCTGTTAATTAAAAACAATCAAAAAATTCCTAATTTTAATATATATATTAATATTTGCTATAACCTATTAGTGGGTTTTAAAATTAAAAAACCAATTAAAAATAAAAGTTAATTGAAAAAAATGTAAACAAACTTTTCTATTGAGATTTTCATCTATCAATAATTACTGTAATTAAGAAAAGATCAATTAAGATGAAATTTGTCGAGGTCCAGACCTGGCCAGATCGCTTTCTCATCCTCAAAACTTGTTAATAGAATTTGTTTCATCAAAATCCGTAGAGTCGTTTTCAAAATAGAACCAAGATACAAATATATATATGCAAACAATTTTTGCTCGTTTAATAAGAGTAGATTTATTAATAAAAAAGTTGGTAAAATTTCAAGATAGGTTTCACAAAAAATAAAACAAATATATGTTTTGAGTTTTTATATAGATATACGGTATATATAATATTTGGGGTTTTGAGCCCATCGTCAGGAGTTAACATAGAAAACTGAAACTGACCGCTCAAAACCCGAAATATATCTATTATAAAATAAGCTGACGTGTTCTGATGTGGCCATCCACTTGACTTTACCATACAACCTGGCCCCTCACTTATATTTAATATTTAATAAAATTATTTATAATCATGTAGGGGGGGGTTAGTTTTTGCATTTTTAGTCTTCTGAGGTCCCACTGATTATGTATACAATATTTGGTTGAGTTTGGTCAAATGGCCAAGATTTTTAATTTTTAACCCCCTCCACCCCCTTAATTTTGTGTTGATATGCACCAAAATCTAATCAGCTCTTAATCTCAATGGACCAAAACTACGTGTGAAATTTGGTTTCGATATTCACACTAGTTTTTGAGCTAGCTCGTCCACAAATTTGGTAACGCACAGACTAACTAACTAACTAACAGACATTTTGATAAAACAATTATTATCTCGAAAAATATAATTTTTTCAATGTTCACTTATTAGAGTTTTTTTGTAGACCGAAATGCCATGGTTTCGCTCAATTTTTTTAATCGAAATAGTTTCAGCCGTTTTTGAGATATTTCGAAAAAACAAAGAAGAAACCCCACTTTTTTCCTCCACGATTACAATACTTGACTATACCCTGAATGGCAAAGTATATAGAAAAGATGATTTCTCTTTCGATTGGGAAGTTTCTTGATGGCCTTGTCGATTCCTCTAATGACTCCCAATCAGCCTTTTCTTACAACACTTTTAGTTTATCATGAAAATTTATTTATTACATTAAATTCATTTATATACTTATAATTTTATTCTGCTGTATGTGGATAAATTGAAGATTCATTTTTTTTCAAAGCAATTTCTAATGCCTCTATAAATAAATTTTATTTATAAAATGAAGTAAACGGTATTATGAATAACGTTAACGTAATAAGGAATTGTGTAAAGCAGCGGTTCTCTGCCTATATTATACATTCCCCATAATTTATAGTAGTCATTTTTTCGATTTTGAATATATAATCATTTCTTGTCACCATCGGCAGCCAAAGTATTAAATTATCTCAAAATTTTTAATTTCCTTTTTTTAGTTTATTTATATCTTATATTATTAAATGAGCAATTCTTGTATATATACGAGTATATATATATATATATATATATATATATATATATATATATATATATATATATATATAAATTGGTATACTTATCTAGTCTCATGAGTTATTAGTCGTGTATAAATTTTAATCCGATTGAAATAAAGGAAGGGGGTGTAAATTAGTCATGTCTCAAAATAAATATTTTAATCGTTCATATCTCGTCTTCGGAAAGACGAAGAGCTTTGAAATTTGAAACTTAAGCTATTTTGAGGCAAAAAGTTAGCGATCATCGCTCGGTGCTCCAGGTACTTATAGTAAACTACGCAAAAATGAATAGAGATATTGCAATATTTTTAACTTCTATTTGACTTCGAATTTTAATTTAATTTTATTATTAAATTATAACTAATATATGGTACATACTTTATTTAAACATTTTTCAATTTTATTATTATTAACGTGTATATTTTGCAACTTAATACAATTTTAAAATCTTGTATAATATCCTCTGCTAGGTAAAAGATTCCCATATCACCCTCATATGCTTTTGAACATGTTGATTTTTATTTTTTTAATTTCCCTAATATTTTATTTTTATTATAAAAAAAAACATATCATATAAAACACAACATTTCGATCAATAATATTGTGATTGTTATCTTATATGAATATCTAGAAAGTTCATGTGCACCTCATATTATAATATAGATTAGGTACTTAGGAATATATTATTTTGTTTGGTTATAAAAATGTCAACAAAATTAACATATTATTTTATACCATACATTAAGTCAGGGTTGCCCAACCCGTGGGGAGTTTTGAATATTTAAAAATTCTTAATCTTCTCATATTTTCATTTTCTAAAATATTTATTATTTCAGTAATATATGCTACGACACTAACCAAATCTATAGTTATCAGTCTAGTACAAGGAGACAGGGAATTGGGGTTTTCTAGAACAATCACAATTAATTGATAATTTCTCTCCTAGACTAAAACTTGTCAGGACTAGTCCTTTAGAATCTTTGCACGTTTTTACATGTCTAATAGATAATGGATAGTCAGGAATTATTATATCCATGAGCCTTTTAGAAAATAAACAAGGAATTCGAGTTTTCTAGAACAATCACAATTAATTGATAATTTCTCACCTGGACCAAAACTTGTCAGGACTTGTCTTTTAGATGTTTGCATTTTCTTACATGTCAATAGATAATGGATAGTCAGAGTCAGGGATTATTATATCCGTGACTCTTTTAAAAAATAAATTATCATTCCTCATATCCTTCTTTAATCCCATTCGATTTAAACCAGGGCTGTCCAACCCGTGGCCCAATATAAAGTCATAAAATAAAACATTGAGATTTATATGTAGATACTGGAAAATTTGGCCTAATAATTTTTTTCTTTAAAATAAGAAATCTGAAAATCTACTGTGAAGTTTTCGAAAAATAAAAGTGCTAATTTTAAATTTTGAATCTGGAACTAGATTTCAAGATATCCGAAAAAATAATCATCATTTTGGTCTATTTTCGACTCGATTTTCATTAAAAATAAATTTTCTACTTATATTAGGTTGGAGAGGTGATCTCCTTGTGAAACACCAACCAACTCCAAACTAATATAAGTTTAATAATGTTTCACTATAAACCAAAACACCGCGTTCCCTAAATTCGATTAAATGTTCTACTTGCAAACTTTCAGATAGAATGTTCTAGAACAACAATTAGATACCGAAATCTGAATGAAAAATTGAATATTGTCTCTTTATTAGAATTTTATATTAATTATCTAGCCAGGTATAAAATATAAACAAATACTAATACATGATTTCACTTTTTGTAAGTATGTAGGTATGTATTCACATATCGAGAAGCTATTTTCAATTATAAAATTTACGAAAAGTAAAATTAGATGATCACTATGAGCTAAAAAATAATAAAGTTCTTATTTCTAACATTATTAACTATCTTTTTACTTTATCCAATGAGAAGCATGGGTAAAGTATTGTAATCGGTCTCGCAGCAAGCGTGACTTTAAAGGATCCTCAGGTAAAGACTACGGAATCCATGGTCTCAATTAAAGTCACAAATTGTAGTATTCAATTAGATTGAATTTTAGCACGTGACAGTTTTGACAAAAATTAGATGGGGTTTCATCCAGAGGTCAAAAAGTGTGATTTTTTCAGGAAGTGCGTGCGGATGGATGGATGGATGGATGGATGTTATCGTTTTTTTCGTCCACGATTTGTTTCGCACCGTTGCACCGATTAAAATGAAATTGAAAACTTACTATTAGTTTAACAAAATCAAGGGCTGATTAGTTTTTGGTACATATAGATCCACAAACATTAGTACTTTATTCGAGTACTTTTTTAGTTTTTTCTAAATATCTTGAAAATGACTTTACTAATTTTGAAGAAATTTAATATCGTAATTAAGTACCTCGGGGACCACAAAAAAGGTTAAATAAAGTTTTTGGTAAAAAAATATTTTAAAGTACTTTAACGTAGAATGGTTATTCCTCGAGTATTAGATGAGAATCGATCACTATTTTTGAATTTAATTCAACATGGACTGCAAATAGCAAGTGATATCTAATTAATAATAAAGGAATAAACATATTAATATTTCAAATGACTTTGGATAAAGTTTAGCAGTTTATTTAAATAACAATTATAAATAGAATTATAATATGGTATACGCGGCCCGAAACATTTGTTTTTTCTTCAAATGTGGCCCGTGAAATCCAAAAGGTTGGACACCCTTTCATTAATTTATTATACAAATTTTATTCTGGACGGGTCCTTTTTTACTTTATCCAATGCGAAGCATGGGGAAAGTATTGTAATCGGTCTCGCGGCAAGCGCGACTTCAAAGGGTCCTCAGGTAAAGACTACGGAACCCATGGTTCAATTAAGGTCACAAATTGTAGTATTCAATTGGATTGAATTTTAGCACGTGGCGGTTTTGCCAAAGGCCAAAAAGTGCCATTTTTTTGGAAGTGCGTGGGGATGTATGTATGTATGTATGTTATCGTTTTTTTCGCCCACGATTTTTTCCACATTGATTGAAATGAAATTGAAAACCTACCATCATTTTAACGAAATGAAGCGCTGATTAGTTTTTGGTACATATCGGCCCACAAACATTAGTATTATACAACATTATTTATTTCAGTACTTTTTTAGTTTTTTCTAAATATCTTTAAAATGACTTAACCAATTTTGATGAAATTTAATATCCTAATTAAGTACCTTGGGGACGACAAAAAAGGTTAAATAAAGTTTTTAGTAAAATTATATTTTAAAGTACTTTACTCTAAAGTAAGATTTTTAAATTCTTTAAAATTTATTAATTTGATCTGTTTAATTTAGGACTCATTTAACCCAACTAAGTAAGAGTGGATAGGCCTCTCTCTGTGAATTGCTAAAAATTTGGGAGGAAGTTTATAAGTAACCATAGGAACTGCGTTCTTTTCTTATCCGTTACCTTTGCTGGAGACATAGAGGAATCGACTTAAAACCAAAAATAGCGATTGATTCTCATCTAGTACTTGAGGAATAACCATTCTATATTGGATTTTTGACGCTTCGATTATTATTGGTAACCATTGCTTAGACATGGAGGAATCGGCTTAAAATCAAAAATAACGATCGATTCTTATCTAATACTAGAGGAATAACCTTATTGCATTCCATTTTTATATTTTGACTATTAATGGCAACCTCTACTGAAAACGTGGAAGAATCGACTTAAAATCAAAAAGACTAATTTCTTTTTTGGTAAACAACTCAAGTTTGAGTTGCAGTTTATTTTTAAAGAATTTTATAAAAATATTATTTATTAATATAGAAATACTAAAATAAAAGTAATATTAAATAAAATATTTAAATTTTAAATTCGTAGGATGTGGACAATTTTATTTTTTTCAAAAATAGTTTGAAACGTCTGGCCCATTTAATAATAACTCTGTTTTTTATTTATTGTCCAATTCCCTGCTATTCTTGTTTTAATTATTACTTATTATGGATGCGAGTGATATACCGTAATTTTGAAAACTTTCCCCTTTAAAATTTCCAAACTGTACTTGAGATATCAAATTCATTTTTATTTATCGTCGATAAGGGTGAGAATTTGTGGGATTTTAATTTAACCATTATTATTAAACGCCGTCAGGGGATTTTTATTTATTTATTTTTTGTCGTTATAAGTACGGATTGTAGTATGTCGAGAAGAATGTGTACAAACATTTCAACTTTCTATGGTCTTTTGGCAAATTTTAATGAAATTTTTGCCAAGGAACGGTGGGAGATGGCTGGAACTTGACCCACAAAATCTAAAGTCGTAGAAAGTTCGTTCTAGTGCCAAATTGTTCTCATTACCAAATCGAAGTATTGATTATAATTTGGGTTCTATAGCTTGAGAATTTCTAGTTCATAAATGCGGAAAATTTTAATATGTATATTTTAATGGTTGTGCTGTTTATCAAAAGAGAAGTTTCGTCTAAAACCCCTAGATTATACTTTTTTAATGAGAGAAACTAATCAAAATACATAATACACAACGTTTGTGAATGCCACTTGAAAACGACTTCAGAAATAGGTGTTGAAGCGTTGTGCTTTTTGACGAGTTTATCTCATTAAAAATGTGCAATCTAGGGGTTTCATCTGAAACTTCTCTTATCGCCATCCAAAGCTTGTAGCTAACGAGTTCAAATTTTTCTCACATGTTTATATTAATAAACTCTCTCCTTAATTTCACGTATCCAGCTCAAAATATTGGTTCACGAAAAAAAATAAACTTCAACGGATCGTTGCTAAACTTTATCCAATGAACTATCGTAGTCTAGGGTAAAGTAATTTAAAATATAAGTTTAGAAAAAAATTTATATGACCATTTTTGTGGTCCTCAAGGTACTCAATTACAATATTGATATACTTATATTGTTTTATGGTATCAATCTAGAAAGAAAAAATTCTACTATGTCTCAGTTATTTTTATCTTTATATCAACCAATGTTGTTCTAACCAATTGAGTACTTGAAAAAGTCTCGAGAGAAACGAAACGTTGTACAAAAATTGAAGAAGAACTTCAATAAAAAAACTTTGTCCAATAAACTGAATTTTTAATCTACTAATTATAATGGACATTAATCAACATAATTTACAATATTAAATTTCATCAAAATTGGTTAAGTCATTTTCAAGATATTTAGAAAAAACTAAAAAAGTACCGAAATAAAGTACTAATGTTTGTGGGCCAATATGTACCAAAAACCAATCAGTTAGTTTTGTTAAAATAATGTTAGGTTTTCATTTTCATTTCAATTGGTGCAACGGTGTGGAAAAAATCGTGGACGAAAAAAACGATAACATACATCCATCCATCCGCACGCACTTCCAAAAAAAATGGCACTTTTTGGCCTCTCGACGAGACCCCAGGTAATTTTTGTCAAAATTGTCACGTGCTAAAATTCAATCTAATTGAATACTACAATTTGTGACCTTAATTGAGTCCATGGGTTTCGTAGTCTTTGCCTGAGGACCCTTTGAAGTCGCGCTTGCCGCCAGACCGATTACAATACTTTACCCATGCTTCGCATTGGATAAAGTAAAAAATTGTTAATAGCGTACTTAGTCTTGGAAAACGTTTTCACTTTTTACCCATTATTCAAAATATTTTTATCAATGTATACCAACCGAGGGGTGAACCGCGATTGGAATTAGGTGTACACATGTTTGGAATTATGTGTAATTATTTTGGAATTCATTAGATCAATGATTCATTCTCAACCTTTTTTTCGTCACGGCACATTTTTAATAATTTAAAAATTTGACGGCACTAGAATTTTATTTTATTTATCGATTGATGTACCTATAAAATTATTATCATAGGATAGGTATTCTGCATACTGTAAAATGTTACTACCTCTTCAGTTCAAATGATCAAATAAATATTTGGATTAAATTTTAGTAGTGTCAATTGATAAAGAAATGTAAAAAAGAAAAAAATTCAGGAGGGACCAGTAGCCTAGTAGCAGTGGCGGCACACTACAAGAATGTCGCGGCACACTAAAGTTCCACGGCACAGTGGTTGAGAATCACTGCATTAGATAATGCCCCTTCATCTATATTGACTTCTACTTGGAAATGAAAGTGGAAGTAGGTGTATCACGATGTTAGGTCGCGGTTCACCCCTCAATACCAACATTATTTTAAAAAAAATTTGAATTCTATTTTTCAAACATAAAGTTTGACCCGCCTATTTTCCCTTTCTAAATAAACAATCTAGAACATCATTAATGTGTAACGTTAATAATAGTTATTAAATTTATACAAGGTGAATTTTACAAATAAAACAAATATATTTAAAGTTTTATCTCTATATATATATTTTGGACTACTAAACCCATCTTCAGGACGTTTAGATAAAGTCTCAATCTTGAACCCAAAATTTATATCGTAATAAAATTTTAATTATATTTATAAACAGAAATCAATGAGGTTTTCTGTCTTTGATTCAAATAAACATATTCATATATATAATTTATTTGATTGAGACTATAGACTAGTTTGTTGAGTGAAAATATTTATAATTAAAGAGACTGTTGAAGGTCAAAACACAATGCTGCCTAATTTCTAGGCGCGCAGATAGGAACCTTCCGGACATTTCCTTTGATTCGAGCTCACTGGAATTCCGTAATAAAATATCAATGTTAGGTGTCTCCTTAGGTTCTGACCTCTCTTGAAATGAACCATATTATCTCAGTAGCAAAAGCTGCAGCATGTAAGCTTGGCTTTCTTTTCCAAACCAAACGATTTTTCACCCCCACTCAACTCCTTATATTATACAAGGCTCAAATTCGCCCCTGTCTTGAATATTGCTCGCATTTGTGGAGAGGAGCCTCCAAGTATTCTCTTAATACCCTAGACGCAATTCAGAGGCGAGCTATCAGACTGATAGGCGATCCTACATTAACTGACACTCTCGACTCCCTAGCCATCGTAGATCTGTCTCCGCCCTTTCCCTTTTTTATAGATATTACCATGGCTTTTGTTCTGACGAAATTAAATCGATAATCCCACCAAGGGCTTCATTTGCGCGAAATACACGATTTTCTAAAATTCAACACCCCTACGCGCTTAAACTGGATACTAATCGAACAAACGCATTCGCTAATTCATTTATCCCTATGACATCTAGAGACTGGAACTCTCTTCCCCCGACCGTCTTTCCAGCAACTTATAACCTTCAATCTTTCAACACCAGCATCCACAGATACCTTCGACTGCTACCCAATCCCTAAATCTACCCTTATCTTCACGTTACAAGGGTCCACCACGGACTACAGAGGTTGTACCTTCTTAGTGCAACTTCTTCTTGTATCAGTATCATTATAAAAAAAAGGTCAAACCTTCAAAGCTATAGTCTCTAACCAATAAATTATATATACTATATATATTTGTCTAGATTAATTTGTAACAACGCTAAGAGAAATTTCTCTAAAAAAATTTCCCTCTTGCCTAGAATCGAACCTACGAACTCTTGAACTAAGGTAATTAGCTTTAACCACTAGACCAATCTAACATTAATATTTATACTATGATTTCTGTTACTAAAACTATAAATTTTTGATTTAGACTTTGTGTCGAGATAATATTGTATTCATTTGAACTCGAATGAAAATGAAAAACACCAATAGATTTTAAATTAAGAAACATTAAATATATATTAATTAACGAGGCAAATTTGAAATATAATTGTCAGCTCGGATTTTAAACTGATGGCTCCAATCGATTTTCATTAACCAGGCAAATTTGAAATATAATTGTAATTTTGAAATGAAAGACTCCGATTCATTTTAAATTAAGAAACATTAAATATATTTTTTGTAATTAATTAAATTAATTGAACCGCGTAAATTTGAATAATTTCCATGATTCAGCCTGCGAATTTTTTGCAGTTCATAAATCATTTCATTGTTTTTGTTTTGAAAAGGAAAAATGAAATTTAAATTTAAATTTTAAATTTAAATATATTGATAATTATTCCTACCCCCCCCCCCTTAGCCACTCAAAAATTAAAGAGGCGAAACTTTTAAGAGACGATGTATTTTCGGTAGTTTACGGGTATACATTTGGAGTGTGGTTTTTTAAGAGGAATAAAATATTTTGACCGAGACACTGCCCGCCAGGACACCAGCCCGGAGGGCCGAGCTTCGAGGGCGTGCCGAAGGCACGCACGAAAAGCTCTTTTATCTATATATATATTAATATTTGATCAACTAGAAATCCATTTAACCGTTCACTTTTATGCAATTTTACAAAAATGACATCTTATTACTATAGTTTAAATGGATAGAACACAAAATATGAAAAATACTTATTTTTACTTTACCATACAGGGTATGGTCAAGTATTGTAATCGTAGACGAGAAAAGTGGTTTTTTGCTTCGTTTTTTTCAAAATATCTCAAAAACGGCTTAAACTATTTTGATTAAAAAAATTGGGCGAAACCATCAAAAAACCCTAATAAGGTAACATCGGAATAATTACATTTTTCGAGTCATTGACTGTTTTGTCAAAATTTTTGTTAGTACGTACGTTACTAAATTTTTGTGAAGGCTCTAGCTCAAAAACTAGTGTGAATATCAAAACAAAATTTCACATGTGAGTGGTTTTCGTGCATTGAGATTAAGAGCTGATTAGATTTTGGTTAAAATTAAATCCAAAATTAAGGGGGTTTAAAAATTAAAATTATAAGATTTTCAAAGTAAAAAAAAAAAAAAAAGAAATGAAATATACTATAAAATCAACCTATAATAATTGAAAGATTATTATTTTTTTATTTGGGGCCAAAATTTTTGGGGAGGAGAAGAAAGCTGATATTTTTAATAATCTCTCTCACCAGTCTGGACAAAACTCAACCAAATTTTGTATACATAATCAGTGGGCCCCCAGAATACTAAAAATGCAAAAACTAACTACCCAAAATGGGCGGGGGTAGGGTCGTCAGCTGGTATTAAATATGAGATGGGCCAGGTGATATGGTTAAGTCGTGTGGATGGTCACATCCGTTTATTTTGACTTAGACCTATTTTCATTATCACCGGATAATAATACATAATATGTACCATATTTTGTAAATATATGTTTATTTCTATCAAGCAGAGAATAACCTCATTAATTTCTCTTTATGAATCAACAACCCTGTTACTCTTTGCAAAACAATTTATTTTTAATTTAAATATCTTTCTTATTATATTAAACGAGCAATTCTTGTATATATATATATAACGATTTGGATGAAATTCACAGGTTAGGGGTTTTTATATTGAGAATTCGATCTGTCAAGGTCTCATCTTCGACTAAGTTGTTTTTGATGGCTTTTTTGTTAATTGAAATAATTATTCACAGGTGGTTGTTTGAATAAAAATTTATAATTACATTTTTTCAATTTTCTTTTAATAAAATTAATTGTTTTTTTATTTTATTTTAAATTCCACTAATAGATCATTATAAATATTATTATATATTAGAAATTGCTAATTTAATTAATTAAAGGTATTTTTCTATAAAATAATTTATTAGAATATCAATTTCATTCTTTTAAAAAATCCGACAATTCGAAATATATCGTACCTCCTTCTTCAGGATTTAAAAGTGTCAACGAAAAAACTTCCTTGTATATTAATATTATTTTTAATTCCAATTACATTCAAAACTTTGTGGCCAGTGATACGTCTTGATGATGGCCATATGGGGTGTAAACGTTGGCAAAAAATAAATTAAATTTCATTTTGGCTACTATAAAAAATCGACCTTTTTACCTGAATTTAAATTAAAAATAATATTAATTAAGATAAAAGTAAATAAATATTATGTGCAATATTCATTTACTATGAGCTAAGATTTCTAGGTCACTTGTTTCATATTAAAATTAAAAAAATAAAAGATGTAAATCAGTTATAATTCTGTACTTTCCTGAAGATGAGCTTACAGCTCGAAATATATATATTGAAAAAATTTACATCATTTTTTTTTTAATTTTAATGTGAAACAAGTGACCTAGAAATCTTAACTCATAGTAAATGAATATTGCATATAATATTTATTTACTTTTATCTTTATTAAAGATGTTTCACCTTGCGCCAACAGCACAATCTCTATTAATTATTAATATTAATATATTTATTTATTTTATTTATTTAGATAATTTTACGGACTAGTAGTCCACTTACAAAAATGTCAAATACGTGTATAATGAGTGTTATATCAAGAAAAAAAAATTAAAAAAAAAATTACAAAGAATTACAAAATAAAACATCAAAATCATATATAAACAATGCAAAAAAAATACAATAATCTATACAGGAACAATAAATATAATTAACAATAAAAGAACAATCACATGAAAATCATACAGAAAACAATAATGAAAGAAAAGCAAAAGATAAACGAGAAACATACATAAATAGGTACATAATTCAGTATTACACTGTACAATGCTTACGGTGATGGTGGTGATGTTCACATAAATTCATTCAAAAACAAAAACAAAATCTCGTAAAATTAAGTAAAGACAAAATTCAACAAAGATATGCCATTCAATAGTTTAATAATTCTCGAACCAAAATAAAACAATGCAAATCACTCCCATCAGACTGTCATAAATTTTCGGAAAAAATGATCTTTGATTGTATTTTTAGAGGTGTTAAATATGTCTATTTCCCTATTGCTATTACCTGTTTCCAAGATGCGATTTGTGCACGAGTACTTAAGATATGAGAATCTCTGACAAGGAGTAAAAAACAGCAGTGGGTTTCGTGTCCTGTGAATACCGACATTGAAAGTGACCAGCTCTAGAAGTTGAGAACTATTAATTTTGCCAGTGATGAGATCATGAAGAAGGATATCGTTTTTAAATGAATCAAAAAATTACCGACCATCGCTCGGTATTCCAGGTTCTATTTATTTCTGAAACTCACGGTGTATAAATTGTTTTCCCAAGAACCAACACAACAATTATTTGTAAAATTCATAAAGAGGCATCAATGAGGTTGTCCTCTGCTTGATGCAAATAATTTATGAATCAGCAACTCTTGGCATAATAAAATATTTGTTTGTTTATATAAATTTGAGTATGTGCAATGTTCCCAAGAGAAGCAAGCAGTCACAGATGCCTAGTCTAAATCTAATAACAGGCCAATGTTTTAATTTCTTATGAATTTGTCATCGTGATATCTCCGTCTCTTTCTCTCCCGTGAACATCTTTTGCCCTAGCCTCACACACAGCCTCTCGATGTAACAACAACAACCGGTTCTTTTTAATTATCTTATTAACTCTCCAAATTGGTAGGGTTCGTGTGTAACAAACACCGGCTCACCTGATCGTCGTGTTGTCACAACTCTGCACCTGATTGGATCACCATGCTGTTGTTGTTGTTGAATTAGGCTCGGTGACGCATTAGCAGGGTCAAGCAATGACGGTATTGACACAGACACTGACGAGGTTTAAGTTGTAACAGAGTAATGAATGAATGGATGGTGGAGGATCGGTATTCGGTGGATGTGGCTGTGGTGGCGATCGGCGCGCGACTGAAAGGCTTCCTCGTGTTGTGTGCATCGCGACCACACCTCCACCACTCTCCCTTTCACAGCCCTCCCTCCCAGCGTTGCCCTCAACCCATCCACCCCTTTGGCGACCCAACCGAGCCTTCTCTATCATATCGCGAGGGTGGATCGATACAACCGGCTGCTTGATCCCCACCCCGCCAACATTTGAATCCCTGCCCTGTGCTCACCTTTGACACAGTCCTAAGACTGGTTTGATGCAACAATCCGACTCTGTCCCCCGCCAGCTGTTTGACCTCTCTAAATGTCGCGCATCCCATATCCCCAATTATTTGGTTGAAATCAAAACCCAAAACTAATAACTGCAATTAATTCTTTAGAAATCTTTAAATCAGTCTTGAGAGAGGCCTATGCCCTTAGGGCAGTGATTATCAATCTGGGTTCCACAAAGGGAGGTTTGGGGTTTCCCGCCCCTAGAGGTCAATAAAATCTAGGCATACCTATAAATATGTGTAATAACACTGCTCGACAAAAATTAAACAAAAATTTGTTGCCGTAAACCTAACAATGGATTCCAGTAGAGTTTTTATGGTTATTATTATGTACTTTTCCGATTTTTTCTTGGGAGAGGCCTATGCCCTTAAGGGGCCTACAGACTTGCAACTTGGTTGTCAACTAGGTTGCCAACTTGTTTGCCACAGACTATGCAGCCTAACCTTGCAACCACAAGGCCCATCAACATCAGTAAGCAAAAGTCATTGTTTGATCTAGTTTGTTGTGTGTACAATTTTAATGTTTCGAATCAAGTTGCCAACCGTTGGTGCAACCTGAAATTGCAACTTCAACCATCCCACAGACCTTCAACATTCTTTGCAACATGTCATGTTTGCAACCAAGTTGCAAGTCTGTAGGCCCCTTTAGGGGCCTGGTTCCATAGTAACTATTTTATTTGTAAACACTGTACTGTATATAATATGTATAGTGCCTGGAGCACCGATGCGGTAACTTTTTGCCTCTAAATAGCTTAAGTTTCAAATTTCAAGGCTCTGCGACTTACCGAAGACGATATATGAATGCTTTAAATATTTATTTTACGACATTCCTAATTTATAATCCCTTCCTATATTTCAATCGGATTAAAATCTATACACTGGATAAGTAGGTACAGCAACTTAAAAAAAAATCGTTACTGCCGTTTTTGAGAAAATAAAAAAAAAAAAAAACGAAAAATCTTTCATGTAAATGTCCACTTAAGGTGTGTTTGTTCCGATTTCAAGCAAAAGATTGCAGTACTCCTTCTAGCCTATATCGAGCTTAAGTTTCGCATTTCGTAGCTTTGAGATTTATGGTTGCGAAACGCAGGGGGTACATTCTTACATACGTAAACAAACATCAACTTTGTGGTACTTTTTGTAGCCTCTAGATAGCTTAAGTTTCAAATTTCAAGCCTCTGCGATTTACCGAAGACGAGATATGACGACATAACTAATTTACACCCCCTTCCTTTATTTCAATCGTATTAAAAATTTGACACAACTAATAACTCATGAGACTTGATAAGTACACCAATTTTAAGCGAAATCGTTAGAGCCGTTTTCAAGAACCTGATTGGATATAAACAAGAATTGCTCATTTAATAAGATAAGAGTACCTGAAGGCACCAAGCGATGCTCGGTAACTTCTTCCTTCAGTTAAAATCTTTATTTTAATATTATTTTTAATTTAAAATTCTGATAAAAAGGTCGATTTTTATTTGAGAGCCGTTTTCAAATTAAAAAAAATACAAATATATATAGTATTCGCCTACTGTACCCCCACCCCGCTTGACCCCACACACGAAACCTCGCCCTACCCCCGGATCTCACACCACTGCACCCCACCTCCTGCACCTGTTTTGATTCAACCATATGATTCATTTTTATTCATCCAATTGTTAATAAATAAAACCTATCAAAATGTGTTGTTTTTTCAGAAAATTGAGACCTGCTTATGCGAAATATATTTTTAAATAAATTCTTGATTATTTTTTATTCTATTAAATAAATAAAGTTCTTTATAAAAACAATTATAAAACGTTTATTAATATTTCTAAGGTTTATGGAGAACAAAATATGTTAAAATCCACAATCACAATACTTCTTCAAGGCCTTTTAGAACAATGAATTAAGGCAACCCATTGTCTGCCTGGGTACAAAAGGAAAAGGGAAACCTTTTTTAAAACCCTAAGAATGGGATTTGTCTACCTGAGAATAATTAATTTGATTACGAAAAACCCATCAAAAACAATTTTGTCGAAGGTGAGACCGTGACAGATCGAATTGTCACCCCGAAAACCCCCTAACCCGTGAATTTCATCAAAATCGGTAGAGTCGTTTTCAAAATATAACCAAGATACAAATATATAAACAAACAAATATATATATGTACAAATAAATATACAATTTTTGCTCGTTAAATAAGAGTAGATAAGATAAGATTATATAGATGCTTGTATATGCATACCAATAAATATGTGTAATAACACTATTCGATAAAAATTAAACAACAATTTGTTGCCGTAAACCTAACAATGGATTCCAGCAGGATTTTATAAGCTGCTTATCATTTACTTTCCCGATTTTTTACAACCGTTCAGAATTTTGAGATATTATCGGTCAAAATGACGAAAAAGGTCATTTTGACCTATTTTCGAGTCTCATCAGATTGTAATATTTTGAAAGTGAGTAAGTGCATTTTCCAAAAAATCGAGTTATCTACCGTAATAGTTACATTTTTACATATCTTTTCATTCTGAAACAACTTGTTACAAATATATTCAAAATCATTAAAATTTTGTAACATGAAAATTCGCTGGTTAATGAAGTGATGAAAAAGTTTATTTTGAATGTGGCATAAGTCCCATTGTGACAGTTTCAAATAGATATGGAAAATATTATTCAATAAAATTTTATGAGATCCCAGCTTTATCTTTAATTACACTGTTCGACAAAAATTTCTCCCTTAAACCTAACAATGGATTCTAGTAGAGTTTTATACGCTGATTATCATGCAATTTCCCGATTTTTTACTTTTCCATACAGGTTATGGTCAAGTATTGTAATCGTGCATGAAAAAAATGTTTTTTTCCCTTCTTTTTTTCGAAATATCTCAAAAACGGCTGAAATTATTTTGATTAAAAAAATTGAGCGAAACCATGGCATTTTGCTCTACAAAAAATCTCTAATAAGTGAACATCGAAAAAATTATATTTTACGAGATAATAATTATTTTGTCAAAATGTCTGTTAGTAGTTAGTCTGTGCGTTACCAAATTTTTGTGGACGAGCTAGCTCAAAAACTAGTGTGAATATCGAAACTAAATTTCACACGTAGTTTTGGTTCATTGAGATTAAGAGCTGATTAGATTTTGGTGCACATGGACCCAAATTTAAGGGGGTGGGGTGGAGGGGGGGTTAAAAATTAAAAATCTAGGCCCTTTAAGCAAACTCAACCAAATTTTGTATACATAATCAGGGGGACACCAGAAGTATAAAAATGCAAAACTACCCCCCCCCTACATGATTATAAATAATTTTAGGGTCTAGGTTGTATGGTAAAGTCAAGTGGATGGCCACATCAGAACACGTCAGCTTATTACATCAGGTCATAGTTTTGAGATATTATCGGTCAAAACGACGAAAAAGGCCATTTTGACCTATTTTCGAGTCCCATCAGATATTAAACAGAAGTATTTGAAATCAAAATATTTTGTTGGCGTAATAGAAAACAACTTCCTCTTTGATTTTCAAATTACCACTTGAATTTAGCTCAATTAGATCTCGAGTTGTTATAACTAAAAAACTAAGACAATATGTTTTTATCTATGTTTATTATCATTTATAATCTTGTAGTTTTAGTTTTTTTTTATTATAACTCGAGTTCTATTTACAAGTCCGTATGTTTGTCAAATAAATACACTTGACCCACCCCTTTCTCAGTCATTTTAATCTGAATTTTATATTGATAGCTTCCTAAAGTCTTAAAGAAGTGAAAAAAATTTTAAGAAAAGAATAAAACCGACTTCAAAAAAATGAAATGCAACAAATAAAATACACTAAAAGGTATAAAATAATTATTATCTTATTTAGTTACAACTAAACGACGAAATATTAACATGAAATTACTTTTTGAAGTCGGTACCAAACAAACTATACCTATAAGCGAGCATACCCTCCAAACGTACTAAGTAAGATCCGTCGAGTGCGATTCATAAAATGTATATGTTTGGCACCGACTTCAAAAAGTAATTTCATGTTAATATTTCGTCGTTTAGTTGTAACTAAATAAGATAATAATTATTTTATACCTTTTAATGTATTTTATTTGTTGCATTTAATTTTTTGAAGTCGGTTTTATTTTTTTCTTAAAAATTTTTATTTTTATTTTTTTAGTGATGTTATTAATAGTGATCCTATCATTAGAACTTGACCAAATTAATATTGCACCATTCCTAAGATACCCCCTTTCCAATAAAATAAGAATCATCGAAATCGGTTCATAAACAAAGAAGTTAGTCCTGAACAAACCTAACAAAAAAGGTCTAATACCTACGAAAAAAATGGGACCAATCGGAACGTAGACTGGACCCAATGCAAAAAAAATTATCAAAATCAGTTCACAATTGGCGGAGATATGAGGCAACATAGGCCAAAAAAAAAAAATTCAGTCGAATAGAGAACCTCCTCCTTTTTTTGAAGTCGGTTAAAAAATTTGGCCTAAATGGGATGACACAGCCCTAGTATTCTCGAAATCTATATATGCACTATATAGTTACTATATAGTTTGAAACATTGTGCTACTAGGGAGGGTTCATTTTATTGAAAAACCTCCCTTCCCTAACATTTGATCCGATTTCAACTAAAATTTAATCTGCTCTTAATCTCAACATAAAATATATAAATTTTATAAATTACAGGTTTTATTCAAATAAAATAAATAAATAAATAGAGTAATTTTAATCAATTATCATAATTTATTTGATCGATTTACCAGATAGTTTCGATCACCCCTGGTTGACCATTTACAGTATAGTGAAAATTGAAACATTTTATTAGATTTTTTATACAATTACACAAAATAAAAACCATTTAATTTCCCATTTATACATACGATTTCGTTCAAGATTTGAAATTTGTCAATCTGCATATATAACAATACTATTTACATTTGTATAAAAAATCTTATAAAATGTTTCAATTTTTAATATACTGAGAATGGTCATCCAGGGTGATCGAAACTGTCTGGTAAATTGATCAAATAAATTATGATAATTGATTAAAATTACTCTATTTATTTATTTTATTTGACTGAATAAAACCTTTAATTTATAAAATTTATATATTTTATGTTGAGATTAAGAGCAGATTAAATGTTGGTTGAAATCGGATCAAATGTTAGGGAAGGAAGGTTTTTCAATAATATGAACCCTGTGTCATCCCAATTGGCCCAAATTTTTCACAATAAGTCTTTAAGACTTTAGGAAGCTATCAATACAAAATTCAGATTCTTAAAATGACTGAGAAAGGGCTGGGTCAAGTGTATTTATTTGACAAACACACGGAATTGTAGCCCACTTACAAAAAAAGAAATACATATATTCACAATACAAAATAAGCTGACGTGTTCTGATGTGGCCATCCACTTGACTTTACCATACAACATTGCCACTCACTTATATTTAATATTTAATAAAATTATTTATAATCATGTAGGGGGGTGTTAGTTTTTGCATTTTTAGATTACTGTGGGCCCACTGATTATGTACACAAAATTTCGTTGAGTTTGGTAAATGGCCAAGATTATCTTTTTTTGACCCACTCCCCACCCCATTTTGGGCGGTTAGTTTTTGCATATTTAGATTTCTGGGGTCCCACTGATTGTGTATACAAAATTTGGTTGAGTTTGCTCAAATGGCCTAGATTTTTAATTTTTAACCCCCTCACTCCACCCCACCCCCTTAAATTTGGGTCCATGTGCACCAAAATCTAATCAGCTCTTAATCTCAATGGACCAAAACTACGTGTGAAATTTGGTTTTGATATTCACACTAGTTTTTGAGCTAACTCGTCCATAAAATTTGGTAACTCACAGACTAACAGACTAACAGACATTTTGACAAAACAATTATTATCTCGAAAAAATTATTTTTTCGATCTTCACTTATTAGGGCTTTTTTGTAGAGCGAAATGCCATGGTTTCGCTCAATTTTTTTAATCAAAATAGTTTTAGCCGTTTTTGAGATATTTCGAAAAAAAGAAGGAAAAAAACACTTTTTTCATGCACGATAACAATACTTGACCATACCCTGTATGGTAAAGTAAAAATACATGCATACATTGAGTGTTAATTTTGTTAAGGGAGAATGGTGTAGGTTCTTGTTGAAACATATTTTAATAAAGTAAAGAAAATTAAAAAAAATAAAATTAAGTGAGCTAAAAACAAGTGGTAATTTGAAAATCAAAGAGGAAACTGTTTTCTATTACGTCAACCAAATATTTTGATTTCAAATATTGCTGTTTAATATCTAATGGGACTCAAAAATAGGTCAAAATGGCCTTTTTCGCTATTTGACCCTTACTATTTCAAAACTCAGAACGGTTGTAAAAAATCGGGAAAGTGCATGATAATCAGCGTATAAAACTCTACTGGAATCCATTGTTAGGTTTGCGGCAACAAATTTTTGTCGACCAGTGTAATCAATTGATTTTTTTATAAAAATGTAATATGAACCATAAAAAGGCAAATAAATAAATAAATTAACGCCTGCGGGCCGCATGCGGCAATCACTGTGGTGCGACAAAAAATCGCAAACTTACAAACTTTATGAGATTGTTACGAAGTGATTAGTGAATTCCAAGGCAAAGAGATAAACTCGGAAAAAGTTTTAAATCTAAATCGGGACTATCAAAATGTTATTCAAAATAATATTAGATAGAAACTTACATACATTGAAGGGACGCGCTGAGTGAAGCCGAGACGATCACAGGATATATTACTTCCCTCGCTGAATGAGAGATTCCTCTTGCCCTGGGAAATAAAACTAATATTAAAACATTTTGAAAAATAGACAATTTTCATTTAAGACATTCTACTCATCAGTCTATTAAAATAGACGTTCATAGAGAAGATTATTTAAATTATTTTTAAATTGAAAGGTTTTTTTAGTCATAAACTAATAAAAGACAATAATTTTATTTAATTATTATTATTTATTTTATTAGCAGTATCGGTCACCACTGGTTGACCATCTTTAGTAGTACTAAACTTGGAGCCAACCAGTAGTGACCGAAACTGTTTACTTTGCGACATACAACCGGCCCTTAGAGGAACTTTTCACTTTTTCCTCCAATATAATAGGTCATATAAAAAGGCTCCGCGGTTTTTCGGTACATTTTTGAACAAAAAATTTCTTTATTGAAAATCAATTTTAATCAAGTACATATTGACCATTATTATCTATGACCTTTTGCAATTTTTCGGGTAGCTTCATTCAAATTTTATAAGTAACCATAGCAACTGCGTTGTTTTCTTATCCGTTACCATTGCTGAGGACATGGAGGAATCGAGTTAAAATCAAAAATAGCAATTGATTGTCATCTAATACTTGAGGAATAACCATTCTATGTTGGATTTTTGACGTTTTTGGGGTAATCCCATATGAATTTGGTCAAGTTCTGATGATATGATCAATGACGAAATAACGTAAATATTCAATTCTAATGAGCAAATAATCGGAATTATAATAAATAAAATCTTTTATGAAAAAAATCTTAAAACATTCATTTAAAACCCGTGAACTTATCGAGAGAATTTCTATATTTATGAATTGAATTTTATTATCATTTTCTGATTCATTCGCCCGACGCTTTCTCTTACGAGATGCATGCAAGTTATTATATTGAGTCACTATTAATAATATCACCAAAAAGAGAAAAATAAAAATAATTTTTATAAAAAAATAAAAATAAAACCGACTTCAAAAAAATTAAATGGAACAAATAAAATAATAAAGAAATATCAAATAAAATCCACTAAAAGGTATAAAATAATTATCTAATTTAGTTACAACTAAACGATGAAATTTTTACATTAAATCACTTTTTGAAGTCAGTGCCAAACATATACATTTGAATCATGAGTCATGAACTCAACGGATATTACTTAGTACGTTTGGCGGGTAAGTTCGCTTAAATAGTTTACCCCTAAAGTATCCCCTTTCCAATAAAAAAAGAATCATTAAAATCGGTTCATAAACAAAGAAGTTATGCGCGAACATACATAACAAAAAAGGTCCAATGAAATTTATATGGTACCAATCGGAAACTAGAATGAACCCAATGCACAAAAATAATCAATATCGGTTCACAATTCAGAAATCAGGTAACATAGACACAAAAAAAATTCAGTCGAATTGAGAACCTTCTCCTTTTTTGAAGTCGGTTAATAAAATAAATAATAATAAGTAAATAAAAAGAGGCGACTGTGGGTCACTGGGTAGAGTGTTATCCCGCTGACTCGAAGATTGCTGGTTTGAGACCGAGTCTCGGCAGATAGATATTTGCAGTCGCCTCCTCTTGGAAAGTAATGGCAACCTGCCAAGAGTATAATTGCCTATTAACCTCTCCAAATTAGCCGTTCGGAACCGGCGTTAAAAAGTAGGTCCCGTATATCTGTGTAAAAACAACTAAACACACTCAGCACAGGTATATGAGGAGAGGAGCCGACACCCATTTCAGGTATGGCACTCGAAGAAGAAGAAGAAATAAAATTATTGTCTTTTATTAGTTTGTGACTAAAAAAAACTTTCAATTTAAATATTAAATCACTTAAATTCTCGAAGAATTTTATAACAAGATTATTTAATTCCTACTGAATCAAATTGATCGACGAAGGTGAGAATTACATCACATACACTAAAAGGTATAAAATAATTATTATCTTATTTAATTATAACTAAACTACGAAATATTAACATGAAATTACTTTTGAAGTCGACGAAACGTACTAACCAACCAAACGTACTAAGTAAGATCCGTCGAGTGCGATTCATAAAAGGTATAGGTATGTTTGGCACCAACTTCAAAAAGTAATTTCATGTTAATATTTCGTCGTTTAGTTGTAACTAAATAAGTTAATAATTATTTTATACCTTTTAGTGTATTTTATTTGCTGCATTTAATTTTTTGAAGTCGGTTTTTATTTTTTTCTTAAAAATTATTTTTATTTTTCTCTTTTAGTGATGTTATTAATAGTGATCATATCATCAGAACTTGACCAAATTAATATGGCACCATTCCTAAGATACCCCCTTTCCAATAAAAAAAGAATCAACGAAATCGGTTCATAAACAAAGAAGTTAGTCCTGAACAAACCAACTAAAAAAGGTCTAATACCTATAAAAAAAATGGGACCAATTGGAAGGTAGACTGGACCCAATGCAAAAAAATTTTCAAAATCGGTTCACAATTGGAGGAGATATGAGGTAACATAGGCACAAAAAAACAATTCAGTCGAATAGAATACCTCCTCCTTTTTTGAAGTCGGTTATAAACTAGGAGATACCATATTAGAACAAGTCTCCAAATTCAACTATTTAGGGGAAGAAATATCGAGCAATAGGAATTTGAGTGAAGAAGTAAAAACTCAAGTGGCTAAAAGAGCCAGAATATCCGGTTGTTTGAACTATTTAATATGGCGAAACAGATATATGTCAGCGGAGTGCAAAGTTCCCATTTATAAGACCAGCGTACGCCCAGTGTTGACTTATGCTGCAGAGACAAGGGCAGATACAATTTCCACCCAACAATAACTACTCAGAACAACCGAGATGAGAATAATTAGAACTATACAGGGGAAAACACTAGTCAAATGAGTAGCTCCACCATCGTACCGGCCCCCTGTGGGCGGCTTTTACAACTTCACTCCCCCACCAACTTTTTACTCTCGATAGCCCAGCGACTATTTCTTATACTATTAACCTCCACATGGTCAACATGTTCTAGAATTACATTAGGTGTGTTATTTGCTAATTGTATGGGCCTGAAAGGTTCTTCAATAAATATTTTTTAATCGTCCGCTCGCTTGACGAAACACAAAACACATACAATCTCCCTTGCCCACCACAGCGGAAGAAACCACCCTTTCTTTTCTGCATAAATTCAGAAAGGGCAGCCCCCGGGCATTTTGGCGCTTCATATCTTGATCAGCGCCCACAGCCCCTACATGACGCATTCAATTTTGCGCAAGGCATCGAGGAACGGGGCCCAGGCTCCAAATGTCCTGTACCTTTTACAAACACTCTCCTTGATCGTTCCCAACTAAACTACACACAAATATTAAACCTTCCCTTTGTTGATTACTTAATAAATTTTATATAAACGTTAAATTGTTTACTATTTATTTCATACTCCTTTGAAGAGAACTACCCTTGTCTTCTCTCCATTTTTCTTTGAAGGATATAAAACCGGATGGCCGGACCGATGGAAGGACCGAATGGCCAAAGTAGGAAAAGAATGTCGTCCCCAGGGTGTAAGAAACCGAGGAAGGGCAAAAAAGATGGAAAGCGGGCCTAAATGTAAACCCTGACTAAAAATCGAATGGAACAACGTCCTTCATTTGGAGAAACAGGCGCAGGCCTATTGAGAAGATTAAAAAGAAGAAGAAGAAATCTAAATGATATTTAAATCAATAAAAAGTAACAAGTCCACGGATTCAATTCCAATCTCTTAAGACACTAAAGAGTATAGTTCAATAATTTGGATAGGTTACATTATCTAATTTGATTGGTTTTTATTTAATCGACTGCTATTTCAAAAACTAATTGAAATAAATTACACTCAAATAGTAAAATTAAATTGTTTTGTTTAAAAGGATTCAAATGTTTGGAGGTGGTGCAGTTGAGATAGAGAGCCAAGTCCGAAGCGTTGTATACTAATTTAATTGGCATTCTCATAGGGCCGTGATCGGCCAAGCTGGGAAGAAGAATCCCAGAGGGGCTGAAGGGAGGCTAGACCTGTCTAGACCTGCCAAGAAACAATAATTACATTTATATGTAGGTCAATAGACCAGACTAATACAATGATTTTTTTTACGGAAGGGCGCATTTAAAAAAAAGTATCTGGAACACCGAGTGATGCTCAGTAATTTTTTGATTCAGTTAAACGCGATATATTAATATTATTTTTAATTTTAAATTAAGATAAAAAGCTCGATTTTTAATCGCAGCCAAAATAAAATAAAATTGAAATAAAACTTAATTTATATTTTTTACCAACGTTTTGACCCGCTATGGCCATAATCAAGACGTATCACTGGCCACAAAGTGTTGAATGTAATTTCAATTAAAAATAATATTAGTATACTCGGAGGTTCTTTCGTTGACCCTAACTTAAATAAACTGCAACGGATAGTTGCTAAACTTTATCCAAAGTCATTTGAAATATTGATATTTTTATTCCTTTATTATTAATCAGATATCACTTGATATTTGCAGGCCATGTCGACTTAAATTCAAAAATAGCGATTGATTCTCATCTATTACTCAAGGAATAACAATTCTACATTGGATTTTAAACGTTTCGATTGTTATTGGTAACCATTGCTGAAGACATGGAGGATTCGACTTAAAATCAAAAATAACAATCGATTCATATTTAATACTAGAGAAATAACCTTATTATATTCCATTTTTGATGTTTTGACTATTAATGGCAACCTCTACTGAACAAGCTTGAGTTGTTTACCATAAAAGAATTTAGTCTTTTTAATTTTAAGTCGATTCTTCCATGTTTTCAGTAGAGGTTGACATTTAAAGTCAAAACATGAAAAATGGAATGCAATATGTATTAGATAGTATTAGTAGTATTAGTAGTGTTGATAGGCGTTGCTAGGCAACGCTGGTTATTGTTTACTGTTGATTGTTGTTGTTTGTTTTGTTTTCTAATTCTTATGTGATATTTGATTGAATAAAGATTATTCGTTACCCAATTGAGTTGTGTGAATATTTTACTATAATGACGGACACAACAACTGGCGACGAGGATGGGATTCACAGTGAAAAGAAAGGAACAAGAATCGCCCTAAATGATTTCAATCCATCTATCATGGAATGGGATGCCTGGAAGATAAAGTTTGAAAATTTTTTATTCTTAGAAAATGTTAAAGATGATGATTATAAAAGAGCTCTGTTAATCAATTATCTATCACCACAACCATTTCAGGTAATACTTTCAGTTTGTAAACCATTAAAGCCCAACGATTATTCATTCGGTGATATTATGTCAAAGCTTGATTCAAATTATAAAAAAATTACATTTCCCTCTACGGAACGAGTGAAGTTTTTTTCACTGAAACAAAGGCACGGGCAATCATTGGCGGAATTCGCAAATCAAGTTAGAGATGGTACGACCAATTGTGATTTCCCAGCCGATTTTTTTGAAGATGCTATGATAACGTCATTTGTAATGGGAATGGGCAATAATAATGTCCGAAAATATCTATTACAACAAGATCTTAAAGTATTTGAAAAGACAGTATCGGTTGCACGTACTATAGAAACAGTATATTTAGAAAGCAGTAGAAATTCTAGTGACATAAATGATCTCGAATCGAATATTCAAGTTGTAAAAAGAAAAATTCCTGAGAATAAAAATTATAAAGAATTGAAATGTTTTTCATGTGGAGGCACAAATCATTTGAGAACCAATTGTTATTTTAAAAATAGTAATTGTTTTAAATGTGGGTTAAAGGGGCATATAGGCAGAATTTGTAAGGCTTCAGTGAAAGTTAAAAATACCGAGGAGACTAGTGATAGCGAACAGAAAAGTAATTGCATATCAGATATACTATGTAACGTTAATAGTATCACAGATTCTAAAATTATTCAAGTTAATGTTGAATTAGAAGGATATAACGTTTTGATGGAAGTAGATACTGGTTCTGGAGTAACAATAATAAACAAAAAGACTTGGGAAAGAATAGGGAAGCCCCTACTGCAACCATGTAAATTGCAATTAAAGAGTTATTCAGGTCATGGAATTAAAGTAAAGGGTCAAAGTATGGTGAATGTCAAATGTTTCGGAAATGAAGCTAGTTTAAAATTATTCGTATCAGATGAATCAGGAAATAATCTATTGGGTAGAGACTGGCTTTTTGGTTTGAATCTCACATCACTAAGTATTGATTTTTTGAAGAAATTAGATACAAATAAAGAGGGTAAAAATTCGGGGTGTTGCAACTCAATTTTACTAAATAAGGATTTGATTAAAACAAAATATTTTAGTATTTTTCAAGAAGGCCTTGGAACTTGTACTAAAGTAAAGGCGCATCTTTATTTGAAGCCTGGGGTAAAACCTAAATTTTGTAAGGCTCGTGAAGTATCTTTTGCGAACAAAGAGGCAGTCAGAAATGAAATTGAGCGCTTAGTAGCTATGGGAGTAATAGAAAAAGTCGATCATACTGACTGGGCAGCACCAATAGTTATTGTTCCTAAGCCAGGGGGTGCGGTTCGAATTTGTGGAGATTTTAGTACAGGACTAAATGACTCATTAGATACTCACAAGTATCCTTTACCCACGGCAGAAGAATTATTTGCTTCATTAAATGGGGGACAAAAATTTTCAAAGATAGATCTATCTGATGCTTATTTGCAAGTAGAGTTAGATGAAGGAAGTAAATCTTTGGTGGTAATAAATACCCATAAAGGGTTGTACAAATATAACAGATTACCGTTCGGGATAGCTTCAGCCCCTAGTATATTTCAAAATATAATGGATCAGATGCTAGGTGGTTGTGAAGGGGCTATGTCTTATTTAGATGATATAATAGTTACTGGCAGAAATGATGAAGAGCACCAAAGAAATTTATCTAAAGTGTTAGATAAGATACAGGAATATGGGTTCCGATTAAATTTTTTAAAGTGTTCGTTTTTTAAGAATTCGGTGGAGTATTTAGGGTTCAATATAGATAGTCAAGGGATTCGTCCATCTCCAAATAAAATTAAAGCTGTGGTAGACATGCCAGAACCGAAGAATATAAACGAATTACGTTCATTTTTGGGTATGATAAATCATTATACTAAGTTTATACCTCACCTATCAAGTAATTGTGAACCTCTATACAATTTATTAAGGAAAGATCAGAAATGGGGGTGGGAAAAAGAAAGTAAATCATGTTTTGCAAATTTAAAAAAGAAATTGACTTCATCGTTAGTTTTAACTCATTATGACCCCTCATTACCTCTTATATTAGCTGCAGATGCATCAAATATAGGTATAGGAGCAGTTTTATTTCATCGGTTCCCAGATGGTACAGAGAAAGTGATTTGCTATGCCTCCAAAACTCTTTCACATGCAGAAAAACGTTATGCTCAAATAGAGCGAGAGGCTCTTGCTTTAATTTTTGGCGTTAAAAAGTTTTATAAATATTTATGGGGAAGAGAATTCATACTGTTAACCGATCATAAGCCGTTAACGACAATTTTCGGCAAAAAGAAAGGAATTTCTTCATTAACAGCTAGTAGATTACAACGATGGGCACTTATATTAATGGGATATAATTACAAGATTGAATATATAAAATCAAATGAAATGCAAGCAGATGCTCTTTCCCGTCTTCCTAACAATGTAAATGACTTAGACAATGATTTTGCTTGTCACCAAATTATTAATATACTATATGAGGACTTTCATGAAAAGTTACCGATTAAAGCAAAAGATATTGAACGAGAAACTCGTAATGACCCTAAATTATCTCAAATAAAAAAATTTGTATTGGATGGTTGGCCTGAAAGAATTAATGATGAGAAATTAAGACCTTATTTTAAAATAAAAACAGATCTCACTATTTATAATGGTTGTATTATGCGAGGATTTCGAACAGTTATACCTGAAATATTTCATACTAAATTATTAAATTATCTACATGAGACACATAATGGCATGGTAAGAATGAAATCATTGGCTAGACAGTATTTTTGGTGGTCTAATTTGGATATGGATATTGAAAAGTTAGTCCGGAATTGTGAAAATTGTTCGTTAATAAGCAATAATCCTCCGAAAAGTCCTCCCCTTTCTTGGCCCCCGTGTGAGAGGCCATGGCAAAGAATTCATATAGATTTAGCAGGTCCATTTAAATCATTGATGTTTTTTGTGATAGTAGATACATATTCAAAATGGCCAGAAATTGTAAAAATTTCAAGAACTACATCTTCTGACTTAATTAGAGTGCTACGTTCTCTTTTCGCTCGTTATGGAATTCCAGAAGAATTGGTGAGTGATAATGGACCGCAATTCGTAGCAGATGAATTTGCTGAATTCTGTGAAAGTTATGATATAAAACATGTTTTTACACCACCTTATCATCCACAGTCCAATGGCCAAGTCGAGAGATACGTACAAACTTTTAAAGATGCCCTAAAGAAAATGCTATTTAATCAGTATACGCTTAATGAGGGAATAATTCAAACCAAGTTGGAAAATTTTCTGTTCCGATATCGAGTTACACCTCATACAACAACACTAAAATCACCAAGTTCATTATTTCTAAACAGAGAATTGCGTACAGAGCTAGATTTTCTAAGTCCTTTCAAGAAAAATGTAACATGTGATGAAATACCATCAACTGATCGAGTGAGGAATTTCAAGGAAGGAGATGAGGTGATAGTTAGAGATTTTAGGAGGGTAAGAAGGTCAGATTGGACTAAGGGAATTTTAGAAAAGAAAATAGGAAACAGAATATGGATTGTAAAAATTAGTGGAGAAAATTGGCGCAGACATGAAGATCAAATAAAACGGGGTTTCCAGAAAGATCCCGATGAAGAACCATTAAAAGATCCCGATGAAGAACCATTAATCATTCCCCCAATAATTCCACCTGTGGCTAATAATGGCAACAATACTGAAACACCCACTATTCGACACCAGATTCCAAATACAGCGTCTCCACCGTTAGAACCTTCGCCAGCGAATCAACGAACCGTTTCTGATCCATCGCAAAATTCAACGACCTCAGGCACAAGACCTAAAAGAACATGCAAAGCGCCTCAACGCCTTATAGAAGAAATTTAGAGGGAAGGTGTTGGATAGGCGTTGCTAGGCAACGCTGGTTATTGTTTACTGTTGATTGTTGTTGTTTGTTTTGTTTTCTAATTCTTATGTGATATTTGATTGAATAAAGATTATTCGTTACCCAATTGAGTTGTGTGAATATTTTACTATAATGACGGACACAACAAGTAGTATCTAGTATTAGATAAGAATCGATTGTTATTTTTGATTTTAAGTCGATTCCTCCATGCCTTCAGCAATGGTTAATAATAATAATCGAAACGTCAAAAATCCAATGTATAATGGTTATTCCTCAAGTATTAGATGAGAATCGATGGCTATTTTAAGTCGACAGGCCTGCAAATATCAAGTGATATCTGATTAATAATAAAGGAATATGCAAATTCGATTCGACCTATATAGGAAAAATAGAGCGAAATTTAAACTCACGCATTTCGGAACTCAAGAGAGTTTTTAAAGGGGGTTCGGGGCATAGTGCATTTGCAGACCACTTACTCTCCGAGAAACATTGTTTTCCAGATGAATCAAATATTAAATTAATTAGATCAGAATTAGATCCCTTAAAAATTAGTATTTTCGAATCGTTAGAAATTTTAAAATCATACAATAATTCACCAAAAAAATTCTTAAATCGGAAAATAGAAATTCCCGAAAGCTTTATTTTAAAAATAGCCGCTAAAATATAAACTTCACGAACGCCACCTACAGTCAAAATAATAAAACAAGTATAAATTTCAATTCTTGACTTGCGCACCCTGTATAATTTCTTAACCTAACCACATGAAAGATGTTAAGCTTTCATTCATAAATTAATTCCTGTGAATACATTGTAATAGACTGATGAAGAGGGCAAAGCCCTCGAAACTATAGTCTCGTTATAAATAAATAAAATTTATAATTCCAGCAGAAGACACACTCTTTTATGTTGTCTCCTTCAAAGGAAGATGCTTCGCATTGGATAAAGTAAAAATGATTTGAGGATTGAATCAAGCGCTATCATGAGTGCGTTGCAGTCGATGAGGAGTACTTTGAAGGAGATAATATCGATTTTGATTAATAAATTTGTCTTTTTGATTTTTTGAATAAATTCCTGAAACTTTTTGATCAAGGGCGTATATACATACTATGGCTTCCTGTAACATATATCTTGTGTAAAGTTAACAAAGTGACTCTGACAGGAAAACAATCAACATTATTTTCTTTTTCACTGAAATAATTTTATTAACTGTAAAAATAAAATAACATTCTACACATATATATGTACTATATTATGAAAATGTTTTAAGAGAAATAACTTAAAGAAAGGCATTTTATAATATTTAAAACATTTCATTATATATATATATATATATGATATATTCACTGATATTGATATACTATATTAATAATAACTTAACACATAAAATACCTCCAGCTTTTTGATTATAATGTTATTAACTGTAAAAAGAAAATAACATTCTACACATATATATGTACTATATTATGAAAATGTTTTAAGAGAAATAACTTAAAGAAAGGCATTTTATAATATTTAAAACATTTCATTATATATATATATATATATGATATATTCACTGATATTGATATACTATATTAATAATAACTTAACACATAAAATACCTCCAGCTTTTTGATTATAATGTTATTAACTGTAAAAAGAAAATAACATTCTACACAGACATATGTACTATATTATGAAAAGCTTGGACTGATGATGGTGTGAGAATATCCGCCGAAACGTCTCAAAAAGTTTTTCATGAAAATAAATTTGTTAGAATATAAGGAAATTTTATTTCTTTTTCCTAACGAAGACATTCCATCTGTTTCCAAGGTTTTCAAGAGCCACAATTGTAATAATAATTGAAATATTTTTACTTGACCATACAGAGGGTGGTCAAGTATTGTAATCGTACATGAAAAAATGGGTTTTTTTCCTTCTTTTTTTCGAAATATCTCCAAAACGGCTGAAACTATATTGATTAAAAAAATTGAGCGAAACCATGGCATTTCAGTCTACAAAAAAGCCCTAAGTGAACAACAAAAAAATTATATTTTTCGAGATAATAATTGCTTTGTCAAAATGTCTGTTAGTCTGTGCGTTACCAAATTTTTGTAGACGAGCTAACTCAAAAACTAGTGTGAATATCGAAACTAAATTTCACACGTAGTTTTGGTCCACTGAGATTAAGAGCTGATTAGATTTTGGTGCATATCGACCCAAAATTGGAGGGGGGTGGAGGGGGGTTAAAAATGAAAAATCTAGGCCATTTGTGCAAACTCAACCAAATTTTGTATTCATAATCAGTGGGACCCCAAAAGTCTAAAAATGCAAAAACTAACCGCACCGGTCATAAAATGAAATTCTAGGCTCTTGTACCTAACTCAACCAAATTTTATATACATAATCAATGGGCCCCCAGGAGTCTAAAAATGCAAAAATTAACCCCCCTCCCCTACATGATTATAAATAATTTTATTAAATATTAAATATAAGTGAGGGGCCAGGTTGTAAGGTAAAGTCAAGTGGATGGGCACATCAGAACGTGTCAGATTTATTTTTATAAAGTTGGGTAGGTCATGGCACCGAAAAGCGACTTGCGTCTGAACACCAGGCGCGCCTGTAGTATAGGCAACCGGAAACGAAGGAGGGGAGAAGGAATGGTTCTCGTGAACCCAGCGTGGGAGGGAGGGAAGGTATCGCGGGCCAAGTGGGACAGGGATTCGAAACGAATTCTAATTCGACAAAAAATTAAGTATTTTTATTAATCCAATATAGTTTACAGAACTTTTATATTTATGAATATTTCAAGAGGGTTAGAATACTGCAGATATTTTTAACCTTTTTATAAATACCTATCATCAAAAACAAATTCAAAAATATATCCAAGTTTCCTACCATTTATACCAAGGGTGTCCAACCTTTTACCAGCATTGGGCCACATTTGAAAAAAAAAATTGTCTCCGGCCGCACATAAATATACTGATTCTAAAAATAGTTTTTAAGCAAAAAACATAGTAAATAATTTTTTTGCAACGAAATTTTCTCTGGAGAGAGATGGACTGGTAGAAATTTTAATTGAAAGTAATGGAAGGCAGCCCAGAGGTAGTGAGGAAAGAAAAAATTAACACATATCAAATAAGGTATAATTTATTGAAATTTGACAAAATATTTTGGAAAAAAAATATAAATATTATCCAGGAGATCGTAACTTGCAATAACTATCTTTTATGCATGTTCAGATCGATCATCCGTCGTACGCTTCACAGTTGTAGCAATTCTAAAATTGTAACGGAAAATGAATCAAAAATATATGTCAGCATTCCGTACTACCCAAAAATCAGTGACCTATTAAAAAAACTTCTCTCTGTGGGCCGGGTTAGTCTCGCACTAAAACCAACAAATACGATCAACTCGTTATTCAACCAAAAAGACAAGTTGGAATTAAAGATGAGTACTGGCGTGGTCTATATGATTGAATGTAACGGAGACGGAGTGCTGCCATGTAATAAAATGTACATAGGTCAAACAAAACGGCGACTAGGTGAGAGAATATGAGAACACTAACTATCTATCTCAAAAATAATTGGAAACAATACGGCCCTTGCAAATCATGCCCAAGATAAAAAACATCAATTTAATTTTAACAATTTCAAAGTTCAATTTTATGAACGAAATTATTTTAAAAGAAGAATCTTGGAAATGATTTGCATAAAAAATCTCTCACATCGTTCCGTAAATGATAGATCGGACGTGTTGGATTTGAATATATGCTATGACGGAATTGTGAATGGATTGAAATTGATCAATGAATGAATGAGTTGTAAATAATAGAATTTCGCTATTCTTTGGATTTGTATATTGTATTGTATATGCTATAAATAAAAAAAAATATTGTATATTTGTATAGATATGTAAGGATTGTGATAAATGAATTGATCAATGAACGAATGAAGTATAGATGTAAATATGATATATATTTGTATGAATTGTGAATGTATGTTGTATATTTGTGTATAAAAAAAAAAAAAAAAATTTGAATATGTGAATTGATCAATTAACGAATAAGGTGTGAATTGTGGAATTGTTGCTAATTGTACATTTTGTATATTGGGAGATATGAACCAACCATATTGTTTGAGAATATGTTAATAACTAATCCCAGTACGCACTCTTGTGCGCATCTGTCATGGAAGGGGTTTGGTCTATATATATTAGATTCAAAAGCCATTTAGTCATCTAATTAAGAAAAGAAGGAAAAAAATTGTTTTTGTCTTTCTATGCTTTTTGTTACAAATGAAGAAAGTTTTTGAACACTACTGTGGAGAGAAGAAGGAAACATTTTATTTGTTCCATTCATTGACCCTTTGAAGTGAGTAAATTTATATTTTTTCTATTGATAATATGGCTTTGTATATTGTATTTATAATTGTATTGTTTTATTGTTGAAATGCATGATGACCAACCCCATTTTTATAATTTTGTCATATTGGTTTATAGACCCTGAAGAAGGAGGGAAAAATCCTCCGAAACGTCGGTTTGAAAGGAAAGGAGGAAGGATTTCAATAAATTACACCTTATTTTATATGTGTTAATTTTTCTTTCCTCATTACCTCTGGGCTGCCTTCCATTACTTTCAATTAATAGTAAATAATTTTTTACAAAAATACTTGAAATGGCTTAATTATGATTAAAAATAGGCGAAGATCCGTTTCAGGATTCACCTGGAATGAGTATATTGTAGCCCTCCGAAAGTTGTAGTTGTCGGTGAGAAAAGAAAAGAAAAAAATCACATAACGTGCAGAAAAATTTCTTTCTTTTATTATTTATTTATTTATTTATTTATAGAAAAAAAATTTTTTTTAATAAAAAGTATTATAAAAATGTCAAAGTTTTTAAGAAGCTTACAATATTGTGTCAGGCCACATTCATCTAAGCGCTGGGCCGCGGGTTGGTCATCCCTGATTTATATCTTTTGAAAATATTATTTTTTATTTAAAAAAAAAAATCATGGAAATGAAAAGAATGTTATCCTGATTTATAGGTGTTGCACCATCAAGGGTGTGCTCATAACTAGGAAATTTTTCAGTATCATTAAACTTGTTTTTTTTTGACAAAATTTTTTTTTTAATTAAATAATTTGATGAAATAATATAAATAGTTTAAGACTTCGAAATTGGTAACTAATAAACAAAATATAAATACAGTGAAAGGTTTCGTCATCAAGACTATTTTCATACGCTAAGCTTATCAAGAATAATTTATTTAAATATTGTAAAGAAAACACTTAATAATTGGAAAATTACCAAATACAATAAAAAAAATATTGTATTATATAGTATTTAATCGAAAAATGAATCATTCAAATGCCCTAGCTAACATATTGTTTAGATCAGTGTTTTTCAAACTGTGAATCGCGACCCCCTGGAGGGTCGCGAACCTCTATGAAGGGGCCGCGAAACTTCAGTAAAAAAGAAAAAAAAACAAAGTTTAAAAATTTATTTTTATTAAGAAAATGTTAATTAAAGGACATTTGTAGGTCAACACAAATCAACAAAATAAATACGAGTCACTTTCACATTAATGTTTTTCGTTAACTAATTTTTCCCATCGTGGATCCGTATACATAATTATATTTTTTTTTATTAATTTATATCAGGATTTATAAAAATAAATAATAAATCATTAGTTTTTTACTGTTTTTATGTGTTTTATAACTATAAAAAAAATGAAAAATTGTACACAAAGTCACGAGCGGTACCGCGACATTTAAGCCGCCAACAAAATATCCCCGACAAAATATCCCAAGGACAAAATATCCCCCGACATAATATCTTCTGACAAAATATTCCCCAGTATAAGGGAGAATACAAAAGAGATTAAGTGAGAAGATTATAATCATAGTTTTGAATATTATAAACAGACTTTCATATTTTGGCGGCTAATTAGCCGTTTGATAGTGCTGCTGTCTGTCGTTAGATTATCTAGCTAACAATTTATTATTTTGACTATCTATAATATAGTATTTATCATCTATATTTACTTATTTATCGTCTATGTTTACATTACACAATTATTGATTGTTTGTTAAAAGTGTTATTAATCATTATCGTTATTAATTATTATTATAATATTAGGCGAAAATAGAGCGTCCCAAACACACCCCGCCCGACGATTGGCTGGTTTGGTTTTCAATGTGTGTTTGATTAGAAAAAAAATGGGAGCCCGAAACACACCCCGCCCGGACTAAACTTTCGGAGGTTCGGTTAATATATATTCAGTTCGGCTCGGTTGGGTTCGTATAGCTCCTTTTCGGGTTGCTTTTTAGAAGGTTCGGTTGGCGTCAGCGAACTGAATATATATTAAACGAACCGGAGTCGATTTGCATTACTCATAAGATTCACGAGGGGAAGAGTTATTTTGTCATGAGATATTTTGTCTGAAGGATATTTTGTCGGGGGATATTTTGTCGGGGATGTTTTGTCGGGGGCTGAAATGTCGCGGAATCGTCACGAGCCGGGCCTCTCAAACAGCGGGGGTTAGGGAGTCGCGATTTTTTTCATACTAATGGGGTCGCGTAATGAAAAAGGTTGAAAAACACTGGTTTAGATAGTAGCGAATCATTTGTGAAAATTTAAGAAAAAAAGAGACAAAAATAAATTATGAAATATTATACCTTATATTCACCATCATTGGATGATGCACTGGGCGATCGATTTATCTCTTGTCTGTCTCCAGATGTTGAAAAAAGCTTTTTTGAGAGAATACACCTATAACACTTGACATAAACATTAGTAGAAATCCCCTCCCCCTTTACTACATACTCATTTAGTCATCAATACGTATGTAGTCAACGAAATAAATCCTTTTAATTCGCGGAAAATTCAAATTTTATTTCATCCAAATCAAATTCTTATAATTTGAAATATCAGAGTAAAATTCGAATTCTTATAATCTGACTTCGAGAGAGCATGAAGACGTATGTATCAGTGAGAGTGGACTTGATTTTTTGGAATACGGATAGAACTGAGAGACCAGGGCGAGCTGAAACAGATCCTACCTAACATTTCCACTTGACTGACATAAATTATATAAATACCATGTTCATATTTCAGTATGTTAAGGGAAAGAAATAAAAAACCTTATTAGGCAAGTGGTTAAATATATGAGAAAAAGAAAGCAGTGCACGGTCTCCGCCAACCGGCCGGCAGAGCCCTCGTGCCCCTGGCCACAAGGCAGCCGATCTTCTTCCTTAGGCTACTCCAGAGGAAGCAACGGACAGCCTTCTGGTCTTCGTTCTAGTCCATAGAGCCACCTCAAACCCACCCTCAAAGATACAAAGTCACCAGGCTCCCATTACCACCCCATTGTTCCATTTGAACAAGGCGTCAAGCGACGACTTTTCGGTAAGACACAAAACATGCAAGATGAACCTGGACCTCGATCTTTAGAAATCCGATCGAATCGGTCACTTCCCTCGTGACTCGTTCATGGGTTCAACAAATGTGTGGCGTCGATTTTAGCTCTCTTGAGGGTCTTAATACTAAAATAACCTTAAAACTAAATTGGAGGCCACAAGAGAGGGAAACACATTATCACAAAATATCCCTAAGAGGCCTAAGATAGACGACACCGCATTTGCTGTATACAGGAAGGAAATCAGAGGGAAGAGTGCAGGTCCCCAACACAGAAGGAGAGAACGTTATCGTTGGCATGGCATATCATCCCACCCTCCCTCTAAACTACTGCATACTACATCTACTATAACTGTGAATTTAATTGTAATTCACATATTCTGAATCTAAAAATTGAATTTTATATTAAAATAGCGATGAATCCCATCGGTGGTTGAGGCGATGAAACCTGAAAATCCCTACGCAAAATCTTCTATTCTAATAAATTCTCACTTTGTGAAGATCCTCCAATGGGTTTCTTGTTGCTTCACTACAGATGAAGATGATACACTGAAGTGCAAAAAAATCGATCCACCAATAAAAATTTTATTAAATAGTAAATCATTTATAATTTTTTTACAAGGAACCATACATTATTGAAATTATTGCTTATTGAAAGTCTAATTGCTACTTGTTGATGACTTAGCCCTTGATTAATTAGGCTCACAATTTGAACTTCAGGAATATCAATTTTTTATATTTTATCTTTCTATCAATGATGCTTAATTCAAAATTATTCATTTTATTGATATTTCAAATGTAATTTAATATTTTATTAAAACTTTATTTAAATGTAAAGTGATATTGAGAAAGTATGATAATTTGTAATTGTATCTTTTAATTTAATTTCACTTATTTTTTTTTTTTTTTTTATAAAATTCAAAAATTATCAACAATTTTTATTGAATATCTTAGTTTAAGGAACAAATTATATGAATATTTGTAAAAAATTTAAAAATATTTTGCTATTTAATAAAGTTTTTATTAATGGGTCGATTTTTTTGCACCGTAGTGTATATGGGGATCTGAAAATTCCTAATCTGATTTTCGTTTACATTAAAAATTGAATAATTTCAACAACAAAAAAAATTATTGAAAAATGAAATGATTAGAGAGATTTTAATTTATTTTTGATGTTAAGAATTGCAAAAAATTGAAAACTAAAATAAAATGAAAATCAATTTAAGCTATCATTAAAATTAATTCGATCTAAAATTCAATTTATGAAATATGTAATAGTGAGGTTATTTAATTAAAAATTTATTAAATTACAATTGAAAGGAAAATTTTTAAAACTGATTGTAGCTAAAGGGATGCTGTAAAAGAGAAAAACATCCTAATTCTTTGCATACCTATAATCTATCTATAAAAAAATTATTTTGAAAGCTTTAACTAAATGCCATGCTAAAAAGATATATACTCATATTTGGTGCGCTGTTGATGAGAACAAATGTGTCGAATGTGATCAAATACAGCACCGAAACATCACCAAAGTGAAGGATCCATGAAAAAAGAAAAGAAAAATAACGTTAGAAATTATATAAATGAATAATTAAGTGAATAAAAATATGAAGATGAATGAAATTTAATTTATCAATGAGAAATTTACTCTACTCTACTATTTCTGATACAGGTTTTTCAATTAAAATTGAACATTTTACAAATCAAATTTAAGATTTTTTGATTTCTACAGTATAATTCTGCTGAGAATGAAATATTTTTTTTTTACTTAGGGAAAGTAGTGTGGGTTTTAGGTGAAACATGATATTAATTAATAAAGTAAAGGGAGTGTGGTTTCACAGTGAATGAAATAAAGCTCAAAGAGGTTTATACAGGCTCAATATATTTCGGGTTATTAGTCCATCTTCAGGAGTTTACAGATTAAAAACTACTAATTAATAAAGTAAAGGGAGGGTAGTTTCACAATGAATGAAATAAAACTCAAAGAGGTTAAACAGAATCAATATATTTCGGGTTGTTTTTAATCTGTAAATTCCTGATGATGGACTAATGAAATGAGAATGAAATACAATATATTATTGTTACTGCCACTGAAAGAGGAGACAGAGGGGAATGTCGCATTTGATTTCCTTCACTGACTTTTCAAACCCCTGAAGAAGGAGGGAATAGGCTCCGAAACGTCGGTTTATGAATAAAAAGATAGTTTAAATTATCTTCTTCTTTTTTGGACTGCCTCATTAATATCCACTCAATTTCACTTGTCAGTTCGTCTCCAAAAATTAAATTTTTTTATTATTATTTTATTTGTAAAATGTTCAATTTGAAGTGAAAAACCTTCAAGAATTTTGAATAAAGAGCATTGAAATCTTTGAAATAAAGGGGATCTAGTTTGTAACTCAAGAAGGTTTGAGGGATAATTAAAAATCATGGAATCTTCATAAAAATATCTTCGAAATTACGAAAGCAGAAGGTATACTTATAAAATAAATACTAACCTCGTCGTTAAAAGAAAAGGCTAAACTCGCAGGCAGCCGCTGATCTCGTAGCTCAAGTGATTTTTTCACCTTTAAGAAAATTATTGAAAAAATTAGTATAAGTACTACATATATATCGAGAGAATAATTTTTTGAAATTAAACATTCTATAAATTATATTGAATTTTTAATTTGAAAAGAGAAGAAAATACTCTAATGAGAAATATCTAAAAAAATATTATATTTAAGAATTAAGTTTGCTACTATTATAAATAAGCTGACGTGTTCTGATGTGGCCATCCACTTGACTTTACCATACAACGTGGCCCCTCACTTAAATTGATTATGTATACAAAATTTGGTTGAGTTTGGTACAAGGGGCTATATTTTCATTTTTTGACCCTACACCCCCCCCCCCCCACCAATTTTGGGCAGTTAATTTTTGCATTTTTAGATTACAGTGGGAGCACTGATTATGTATACAAAATTTGGTTGAGTTTGGTACAAGGGCCTAGATTTTTAATTTTTAACCCCCCTCCCCCCTTAATTTTGGGTCGATATGCACTAAAATCTAATCAGCTCTTGTCGCCCTGGGAATTTCCCAGAGAACTTTATGCGATATGACCTTCAGGGCGATGAGGGGTTCTTTAATGAATTTTTACAGCTTCAACAGGAGAACTTATAGGGAAATTGCCATGCGCTAGAAATTGTATATAAAAAGAAAAAAAGAAAAAACAAATTTTTTGTAAATATATTATGTTAATATTCCTATAATTATGTAAATACTCCTGTAATTAAATTCACCCGACTATGTAAGTATTTCTTGTTAGTGGAGGCCCCCACCTGCATGGCCCAATAAACGAAAAATCAATGGACCAAAACTACGTGTGAAATTTGGTTTCGATATTCACACTAGTTTTTGAGCTAGCTCGTCCACAAAAATTTGGTACTAACTAAACTAAATAGACTAACTAACAGACAACCAGACAGATTAACAGACATTTTGACAAAACAATTATTATCTCGAAAAATATAATTTTTTCGATGTTCACTTATTAAGGCTTTTTTGTAGAGCGAAATGCCATGGTTTCGATCAATTTTTTTAATCAAAATAGTTTAATTTGAAATAAAAAGGAAAAAACACTTTTTTCTTGCACGATTAGAATACTTGACCATACCCTGTATGGTAAAGTAAAATAAATAGAGGTAATATATAAATCTACCTGTGAGACCCTGATGACAGACTGAAGTCATCTCAATGAAACGATGGTTTCTTCCTATAAACATAAACAGCTATTAATTTAAAGGGATATATTTTTATAAATATAATTTTTTTAATTACCTGATTTGGTCCAGAAGCGAATCCCTCGTTGGACGACATTATAGTAAATGAGTAGAAATGGGAAACTGAAAATTCTAAATTCTATTTCTAATTTTTTTTTTTTTTATTATTATCATAAATTTCGAATAACTTCAAGAAAACTATCTAAATTTTAATGAATTGACAAAAATTTAAATTTGAAAATTTATTTAGGCTATGATTGAAATAAATTTGATCTTAAATTAAATTTACTGAATATTTACTTAAGTTATTTAAATTTTTGAAAAGCAAGAACTTTAAAATCTAAAATGAATTTATTTTAATGAAAATAATTTAAATATTAAAATAATAACTGATTCTAACTAGTGGGGTATGCTGTAAAAAAAAACACTTAGAAACTAATTATTTAAAAAAATGATATACTCAAGTTTGGAGCTGTTGTTGAACATAAAGGAATCGAATGAAGAAGAAGAGCAGTGAGAGACATCAATGAAGTGGATGATCCATGAAATAGAAAATAAAAATAAATTATAATTAAATTAGTAATGAAGCTGTTGAAGCTTTTATTTTTGTAATTAATTTGATTAAAGTTTGAAATTTTATTTAAATCACACATGATTAATTTATAATTATTTATTGAAACAAATAATTACAATATAAAAACAAACGTTTCGAACGACTTATTCTGCGATCGTTCTCATGTATGAGCATGAGCACCCACTCCGATTATAGGTTAGCTGAGCCAATAATTAATTGAAAGTATTTTTGCCGAGAGTAGGAGAATTGTTATATATTAAAGGAGACAATAAAAGAGTGTGTATTCTGATGGAATTATAAATTTTATTTATAACGAGACTATAGTTTCGAGAGCTTTGCCCTCTTCATCAGTCTATTACAATTGATTCACAGGAATTAATGCATGAATGCAGAGATCTCGAAACTATAGTCTAGTTATAAATAAAATTTATAATTCCAGCAGAAGACACGCTCTTTTATTGTCTCCTTCAATAAATTAGTACCTGGAGCCACCGAGCAATGCACGGTAACTAAATTAAAAAAATACAAATATATATTGTACACGCCCCCGAAACCACGCACCTAGCCCCACCACTTCACCCCCACCGACACTCCCACCCCCGGATCACCCATAACTACACCCCACCTCCTGCACCTCCCACATCCACCCCGAAAATAATAATTAAAAAATAATCGTAAAGGATCTAAAATAAAAACATAAAATTAAATAAGATTTGTTTCTAAGTTATATAAAAAAAGGCACTTCAACCACTTTATTTGTAAACACACCTGTTTTGTTATAATTTAGACACCTGTTAATTTAAAAAAATCCTAATTTTAATATAATATAATATAAAGTATATATAATATAAAGTCCTAGAGTTGTACAAAATTTTATTTAGTTCTCACAAGCAGAGATTAGCTGAGGTAGAGTGAGGTCATACCATCCTTGTTAAGGTTTTGACCAGGTTTCCTTAACAACTTATGGCAAATGCCGGGATGGCTAATGCGTCGCTTGCTCCTGGTATCGGGTTTTTGCGCGGAATTTTTAAATTACTTTTTGTCTTTTGATGAAATCTATGGTCATGTTATTTGTTAATGAGCATACATTTCTATTTTTTTCTTTTTCTTTTTTTTTTTTTTTACTTGTTTATTAATTGTTAAATTGTTGTAATTAATTTGTATTGATGTTTGTTAATGTATTGTAGCTGATTGTATTGATGTTTGGAGGACCTAGCCACCGAGGACTTGTGCCTCTAAGCAGGTCGAGGAATAAAGATTTATTTATTTATTTATTTATATATAAGACCGTTGTGCGACCAATTTTGACATATGCGGCCGAAACAAGAACTGACACCGAAAAAACAAGAAAAATATTGGAAGTTTGTGAGATGAAAACGCTACACAGAATTGCGGGTAAAACAAGGATGGACAGGGTAAAAAATGAAGATATTAGGGAAAAGTGCAATATACAAAATGTCAGCGTATGGGTCCAAAGGAGAAGAAAAGAATGGAGTGGACACGTATTGCGAATGAATGAAGACCGGCTGGTGAGGAAGGTACATGACAACATCCCTACCGGGAAAAGAAGACGGGGCCGTCCAAGAAAACGATGGAAAGACGCTCTGGAGTAAACAGGCTTTTAGCCTAACAATAAGAAGAAGAAGAAGAAGATAACCTATTAGTGGGTTTTAAAATTAAAAAAACCAATCAATAAATAAAAGATAATTGAAAAAAATGTAAACAAACTTTTTTATTGAGATTTTTATCTATCAATAAATACTTTAATTAAGAAAAGATCAATTAAGATGAAATTTGTCGAGGTCCAAACCTAGCTCATCCTCAAAACTTGTTAATAGAATTTGTTTCATCAAAATCGGTAGAGCCGTTTTCAAAATAGAACTAAGATACAAATATATATATAATTTTTGCTCGTTTAATAAGAGTAGATAGATAGATAGATAGATAAAATAAGATATTGTATAAATGAATATTAAATGTGATGATAAAGGGGGTGAGATTAAAAAAGAAAAAAAATTACTAATGAGAAATTTATTCTACCAAATCATTAAACTCCTCAAGACAAGGGGAAGTTGATTTATAAATCAAAGAGAGTTGTATAATTGATTTTTGAATGATAATTTGAAACAAATAAATGTATACGAGAAGATTTTTGAATTCTCTTATATTATTTTTTTTAATTTTTCTAAAAAATTAAGAAATATAATAAATGAGTAAGTATACTAACCTCGGTGTTAAAATAGGGGGCTTAATCTCACAGACAGCCGATGAGCTTATTCAGCCAAATGACTTTGCCTTCCTCTGGGTTAATTGAGATGTTTTGTATTTCCGACATTGATGAAAACTCTTCTGGCTGAAGCCAGATTTGATCACGGCTAAGCTCGAAGACTATTAGACATTCCATCTTTAAAAAAATAAATTAAAATTAATCAAGGAGCTTGTCTACAGACTGAAAAAACAATTTCTTTATAATAAATATATTTTACTTAGAGAAAGTGGTGTAGGTTTTAGGTGAAACATGATATTAATAAAGTAAAGGGAGTGTAGTTTCACAATGAATGAAATAAAACTCAAAGAGATTTCTACAAACTCAATATATTTCGGACCAATAATCCAGACTAATGATGCAGTGGTGGGGGCGAGGTGATTGGTTTCTGAAGGGGGCACGGGGGGTATTATATATATTTGTATTTTTTTAATTTGGTTACCGTGCATCGCTCGGTGGCTCCATGTACTTACAAATAATAATCAAATACACATTCATGGGAATATTTTATAAAATTGATTTCAAATTAATGGAAAATTTAATTAATAGGGTTAAATAGAGAAAATAAAATAAAATAAAATGGACCCTTACATATAAAGAGATGACTGGGATAATTTATTTTCACTTTCTCTCAGGCAGGGAAAGTATGAACCAATGCATTCTCTCTCTCCACAAGGTATTTTCATTTGCCTATAGAAAAGAAGAAATTAATATTAGAATTGTAAGACAAAACAAAATATTAGTGGAGAAAGAAATAAGGAAAGCTAGTATTAAGTTTAGGCTTACACACGCACACTAATAAAACAACATGGCTTAATAACGGGTGTTTTTTTAGAGGTATAGAACTTCGAATTGAAATAAAACACAAGAAAATCGTTTTAATGTCCATCAATTTGGCTTTATTGGAAGGATAATTTTATGCCATTAATGTTTAAATATGATTTCGGGCATGTGGCCGCCGCGGCTGGCTCGAATAAATCCAATTCTACAGGTCCAATTTTCAACCACTTTTTCGAGCATATGGGGCCGTATGTTGGCAATAACGCACAAGCAAAATTGCCGCATTTGGAGTGAAGAGAATCCACATGAGACCCTTGAGACGCCATTACATCCACAAAAACTGACTGTTTGGTGTGCTCTATGGGCTGGTGGAGTCATTGGGCCATACTTCTTCCGAAATAATGCTGGAGAGTCAGTTACCGTTAATGGAGACCGGTATAGAGCCATGATAACCGACTATTTTGTTCCCGGAGTGGATGGCATGAATGTGGATGAGTTGTGGTTCCAACAAGACGGCGCTACATGCCACACAGCGCACGTCACAATCGATTTATTGAAGGAAACATTCGATGAGCGCATAATTTCGCGGAATGGACCTGTCAATTGGCCACCAAGATCGTGTGATTTGACACCATTGGATTATTTTCTTTGGGGATATGTGAAGTCGCTCGTCTACGCCAACAAACCAGAAACGTTAGGGGACTTGGAAGCCAACATTCGTGGCGTTATTGCCAACATACGGCCCCATATGCTCGAAAAAGTGGTTGAAAGTTGGACCTGTAGAATTGGATTTATTCGAGCCAGCCGCGGCGACCACATGCCCGAAATCATATTTAAACATTAATGGCATAAAATTATCCTTCCAATAAAGCCAAATTGATGGACATTAAAACGATTTTCCTGTGTTTTATTTCAATTCGAAGTTCTATACCTCTAAAAAAAACACCCTATATTTTGGAAACTCACCTTCGAATTTCCATTTTTCTGTTTGATTAATTTAATAAAATTTCACTTCACATTATTATAAATAGTTAGACAAATTCAAAAGATAAACATTTCAAAGATTATCTATCGAAAAATCCACTGGAAAATTAATCCAAATTGCATTGACATATGGGGGCGGTATTAATGGAGGCGGCTTAGAATATAAAATAATTCAACTTGGAAGGCTCGAATTGTTGAATTCAAATTCAAAGAATCAACGCAAAGAGTCTCAACAATTCAAAATATACATTGTTCAAACAATGCGAAAATTCAAATTTAAAATATGATTTCGATATCAATAAATATATTTAAGATTCATCTTATATGTATTAAAAGTATATAGAGAAAATCCCTATAACTTGCCCGAAAAAATGTAACCTGGGCCAAAAAATAAAGATCTGGCTATGATCATATTCTGATTATTATTAGATGAAATACATGAATATAATAAGTAGATGATTAGAGAATTAAATGTTCTTGTAATTGAATGTTTTTATTTATTTGTTCAATAAAAATTAGAGAATTTATTTAAATTAAAAAATAAACTCCACCGTTCAAATTAAAAATCTAAATAAATGAAAATGTATTAATATTCAGGTTCACTAATAGATAAATTGACAATAAATTGATGTGGTCATTCAAATGATTTTACCATACACCAGGCCCCTCCCTTATATAAAATATTTGATAAAATAATGTATAATCATTTAGGGGAGGAGGATCAAAAAATAAAAATCTAGGCCTTTGGATCCAAATTTCATCCAAATTTTGTATACATAATCAGTGGGCTACCAAAAGAGTAAAAATGCAAAAACTAACCGGACCCACTGATTATGTTTACATTTGGTTGAGTTTGGTCCAAGGGCCTGGATTTTCATTTTTTGAACCCCCCCCCCAACTTTGGCCCCAGAAAAAAATAAGCTGACGTGTTCTGATGTGGCCACCCATTTGACTTTACCATACAACCTAGCCCTTCTCCTTATATTTAATAAAATTATTTATAATCATGTAGAGGAGGGGGGTAAGTTTTTGCATTTTTAGACTTCTGGGGTCCCATTGATTATGTATACAAAATTTGGATGAGTTTGCTCAAATGGCCTAGATTTTTAATTTTTAACCCCCCCCCCCTCAACCCGCCTTAATTTTGGGTCGATATGCACCAAAATCTAATAATCTCAATAGACCAAAACTACCTGTGAAATTTGGTTTCGATATTCACACTAGTTTTTGAGCTAGCTCGTCCACAAAAATTTGGCTACGCACAGACCAACTAACTAATAGACATTTTGACAAAACAATCATTATCTCGAAAAATATAATTTTTTCGATGTTCACTTATTATAGCTTTTTTGTAAGCGAAATGCCATGGTTTCGCTCAATTTTTTTAATCAAAATAGTTTCAGCCGTTTTTGAGATATTTCGAAAAAAAGAAGGAAAAAAACCACTTTTTTCATGCACGATTACAATACTTGACCATATCCAAACAATTAACCCGTTTATGTTGATTAGCTACCGAGATCTAAATGTCCCCATATGTAAAAAACTAACTAATCTCATGTTACTTGACTACCGAATTTTGTTTGATTAGGTTCGTTAATAAATACAACACCCATCCAGAAATCAACCAATCTCATGCTACTTAACCACCAAGATATATGAGTGTTATGCATCCCATACGATACCCATCCAAGAATAAACCCAACTACAACTACAAATTGCTCAACTACTAAGATATATGTTGAATAACGCCCTATATTTATATGAGTGGTCCTTATTTTGGGTATTTTCAAATTTTTATGTTCCCAGGAACTCATATGGTTCGAAATGAATAAAAAATATCTCCTAAGTTTCAAGTCTCAATCTCAATTTTAACCTTTGCAGGACAGCGATGTAATCCCATCTAAATAACATAGAGTTTTTGCCATTGAACGATCAACTTTTTCTGGGCAAAGTATTGGCTCAAAAAATTTGAAACTCTGTAGACTTTATCCTTATAATAGTAGCTATCTTTCGGAATTTTTACAGATTTTTAGCTATTTTAATTTTGGAGTCTATAACTTACTATCAATAAGATATAGCAGTAATTTATCTAACTATAACTCCAAAATTATAATAGCTAAAAATATGTAAAAATTCTGAAGGATAGCTACTATTATAAGGATAATGTCTAAGAAGTTTCAAATTTTTTGAACTATTACTTTGGCCGGAATAAAAAATTGATATTTTAATGCCAAATATCCCATGTTATTTAAATGCTTGCATCGCTGTGAGGTATATGTTAAAATTGAGATTGAGACTTGAAAATTTGGGGATATTTTTTATTTATTTAGAACCATATGAGCCTCTGTCAGCGTAAAAATTCAAGAAATACCCAAAACAAGGACCACTCTAGTAATCACTCATCCATGAATTGACCAAGCAAATGGTAAAATAGAATTATTGTTTTTAAAAGAAATTTTAGTTATTAATCTACAACTGGAGAATAGGATGGCCACCTATTCAAAATATTAACCCATCTCGTGTTGCTTAAGTACCAATTTAAGTAATTGGATTAACTAATATTATTATATACTAGCATCAAGGCCTTTTGCTAGCCAGAGGGCTTAGCCCCTGGACCCCCACGTGGCTGCTTTATTGATGTTTTATTAGTTACAGAGAATAAATATAATTGTTTTATTATAAGTCTTAAATAGATATAATTTAAGATTCTATTTAACTGCAATTTAAATGTATGTTAAAAAAAAATAGATAAACATTTTTCAAACCTATCTTCAATTAGTTTTTTCGCAAAAAACGAAAATTTCTCGATGATTACCATTTTTAATTTTTTTTTCTCATAAAAAAACTTTGACAAAATAATTATCATATTGTATTTATTATTTGGAAAAAATAAATATTTAGAATTTGAGAAAATCAATTAAAATAAAATAATCTATACAATAAAAATGTTACTAAATAAATACTTTTGTAAAAATGCAGTATTAAATTCTGCTTCAACGATAATGTGGTTAGAACTATTGAGGATGAATGACAGTTAAAAATCTTACAAACAAGGCCGCCAACACTTTCGATTTTTATTGGTAACCATTGGTGAAGACATCGAGGAGGAATCGACTTAAAATCAAAAATAGCAATCGATTCTTATCTAATACTAGAGGACAAACCTTATTGCATTCCATTTTTGACGCTTCGATTATTATTGGTAACCATTGCTGAAGACATGGAGGTATCGACTTAAAATCAAAAATAACGATCGATTCTTATCTAATACTAGAGGACAAACCTTATTGCATTCCATTTTTGATGTTTTGACTATTAATGGCAACGTCTAGTCAAGTTTGAGTTGTTTGCCATAAAAGAATTTAGTCTTTTTGATTTTAAGTCGATTCCTCCATGTCTTCAGCAATGGTTACCAATAATAATCGAAGCGTCAAAAATCGAATGTAGAATTGTTATTCCTCAAGTATTAGATAAGAATCGATTGCTATTTTTGATTTTAAGTCTATTCCTCCATGTCTTCACCAATGGCTACCAATAAAAACCGAAACGTCAAAAATCAGAATGTAGAATGGTTATTCCTCGACTGTTAAATGAGAATCGATCATTATTTTTGAATTAAAGTCAACATGAACTGCAAATTGCAAGTGATATCTGATTAATAATAAAGAAATAAACATATTAATATTTCAAATGAATTTGGATAAAGTTTTGCAGTTTAATTTTTTAATTTTTGTTTTTAAATGTACTTTAAAAAAATAGATAGTTTTTTAAATCTTTGTTGCATTATTAAATTCTTCTTCAAAGATAATGTGGTTAGAACTATTGAGGATGAATGACACTTAAAAATCTTACAAACAAGGCCGCCAACACTTGTTTTTTTTTTGCTAGTTTAGTTCTTTAATTGTTTGGCAACCTATGTTTGCTAACCTGAATTTTTTTTAGTTTTTCTTGAATTTTCCAATTTTCCGGGCAACTTTTCCATTTTTTTTTTTACGTATTAACCTGAATTGCACTATTACGAACATTTAAAAAAAAATTAGCCAAATCGGTCCAGGCATTTGAGAGATCTTACGAACAAACAGAAATTCATTTTTATTATAGAGATATACGATCACCTATCCATGAATCTACCACAGAGACGCCAAACCTTAAGCTTAACTTTGTGTTTTTTCCATGTCTCCATGGCCGATAGATAGAGATAACTTTAATAGATAAAACGAGGAATTAATATTAGTATTTTATACCTAATTTCGTCCGTGTCTAAACAAGTTGAGACCCGTTTATGAAATTAATTCAATTACCCATTCAATATTTCTCCGTTTGGGCGTTTTTAGAATAATCGACACCAACAATAACTTTCATTATATCAAATAAAATAAAATATATTTATTGTTTAAAAAAAGGACAACTTTATAAATATTCACTTTATTCACTATTATTTTATTTAATAAATTATCTATTTATTTTCACTGAAATCATAGAAAAAATTATTAGAAAATAAATCATTATCGCTTTATTTAAGACAAAGAACTCTATCTATGAATAAAATATATAAATATATATATGTGTATATGTATATTGTATGAATATAAAATCTAATAATTAAAAGTATATAATAAATAAATATTATATTTAATTGAAAGTAATGGAAGGCAGCCCAGAGGTAGTGAGGAAAGAAAAAATTAACACATATAAAATAAGGTGTAATTTATTGGAATCCTTCCTCCTTTCCTTTCAAACCGACGTTTCGGAGGATTTTCCCTCCTTCTTCAGGGTTTCAAAGGGTCAATGAATGAAACAAATAAAATGTTTCCTTCTTCTCTTCACAGTAGTGTTCAAAAACTTTCTTCATTTTTAACAAAAGGCATAGAAAGACAAATTTTTTTTTCCTTCTTTTCTTAATTATATTTAATTTTTTTGCAACGAAATTTTCTCTGGAGAGAGACGGACTGGACTAATTAAGAAAAGGAGAAAGAAAAAAAATTGTTTTTCTATGCCTTTGCTTTAAAAAGAAGAAAGTTTTGAACACTACTGTGGAGAGAAGAAGGAAATATTTTATTTGTTTCATTCATTGACCCTTTGAAACCCTGAAGAAGGAGGAAAAATCTTCCGAAACGTCGGTGTGAAAGAGAGGAGGAAGAGATTCCAATAAATTACAACTTAGTTGATATGTGTTAATTTTTCTTTTATCACTACCCCTGGGTTGCCTTCCATTACCTTCAATTATATAAAATGAAATATGAACTCACATTTATGACTGGAGGCCGAATCTCGAAGGATGCATGGGCTTTCCAGAGCTAAATAATGCAGACCATGGAATGATTTCTCTCATCTGATGAATTATATTTGATTTACTGAAAAATCAAAAGAGAATATTAGTTTCGGCATTTTATATATTCGTTAAAAATTAATAAATTTCCAAAAGATAGAAAATCTATTAATGAAGAATTCGTTTGGCGAAGATTTTTTTCATAATTTTTCCTACCCCAACCCTTTTTTTTTGCAAAATTTGTATCTCAATTATCATCATTAAATATGAATATCTATTCATGAATTTAAAGTTGATTTCAATAATATATTAATGATAAATCAAAATATATCAAGTTCAGTTTTTTTCCTCTTTAATTCTCCTCCCTAACACTTATTTATTCAAAATTTTTGTCTCAATCAAACAAATAATACTAGATTGAACATTAATTTTAAGTTGAATTGAAAAAATTATAAATTTTAGTGAACAATTTGAGCTCACCGAAATGGAGTGGCGTGGATTTCGATGTGAATGGTGTCGATCCGTGATCGCTACTAAGCTAGGAGACAAATCGCCAGAGCTCAGACGCCCTCTAGTCGTTTAACAATTGATAAATATTTTAAAAAATAATTTCACCTAAAAAAATAATCCGAGATGAAAATCTAATTTTAAATATTATTTTAATAATTTTAGTGAGATTTATTTTAGAATTTTCGAGATATTTTAATAAATTATAATTAAATATTTAATTTGATTGTCCAAAGAGACTTCGCCCAAAGGCTGAAAGGCTTTATTAATACCCTTTGAAATTTCCATGGCAAATAGGGAAAAGGGATTGATAATATGGTAGGTATTTTATTTAAATTGTGCGTTATTAAAAAAAAATATCCTGATTATTTCTTAGCAATTTATATAATAAAAAAAAGATAATTAGTGAAATATATTATTATTAATAAAACATTAAAACTGGCAATAATACAAAAATATTTAAATTTTCAATAATGGTCTATTGTTAAATTCAAATTTTAAATCAAATAAACCCATCAATCAATCAAATTAATACAAAAATTTATATAATTTTCTTTTAAAATATTTAAAGATAAAATTGAATGTAATGGAAGGCAGCCCAGGGGTAGTGAGGAAAGAAAAAAATTAACACATATCAAATAAGGCGTAATTTATTGGAATCCTTCCTCCTTTCCTTTCAAACCGACGTTTCGGAGGATTTTCCCTCCTTCTTCAGGGTTTCAAAGGGTCAATGAATGAAACAAATAAAATGTTTCCTTCTTTTAAAGATATTATTCTTAAAAATGTGTTAAATTGGAAACAAATAGCGCATCCGAGAATCGAATTCAGGATCTTAGATTTATAAACCTTTTCAAGCAAGATAATTTTTCTCACATATATTAGTCCAGTAACCTTGTCATGAAAAGATTGGCCTAAGTAGCATCAAATGAACCACCGTAGTAGGTTTCGTTGTTTTTTTCTTGTATGGGATGTTACTGAGATGCAAAATCCAAGTTTTTGACCTCGGCTGCCGCCCCACCCCCGGATCGCTTTTGAATATCCCAAAATCTGCAAAATTTTCTCACTTTCTTTCAGTTTTTTCCCATTTTGCCCATGAAGGAGAGCGTTTTCGACCAAAACCATTTTATAGATTTTTAAACTGGATTAAATTTCCTACAATTTTAGACAAAAATGGGCTCGGTAGACTTAATAGTTTTTGAGATACATCTTTTCAAATTTTGGCAAATTTTCCAAACTTGAAAATTTTAAGCTAATTTTCATGTTTCATCACATGCAATTGTCTTAATATCTTCAATAACGTGTCTGATATGAGTCAATAAAGTAATCTTTTATTCAATTTAACATTTTGGAAGGGGGTGGGGGATGAGGGGGAAACATATAAATTTTATAGACTACACAAATTATCTTATTATTAATAATAAAAAAAAACAAAATAAAATCGTTATAGTTAATTTTGAGAAAATTATGAAAAACCTCAAAACGCATAGAGTACCTAAATTTTATTTCTGGCGAATTAGTTTAAACGAAAACTTCGCACTTATATTATAGTATGTATACTAGCTGCAAGACCCGCATTCGGAGGGCCTCTTGCTAGCCAACGGGCTTCGCCCGTCACTTGAACACTCCCTCTCCTCCATCTCCAACCACTCTCCGTCCCACCGACCCTCTCCCCAACCCCGGAACTTCTTCCCCTGGATCCAAACCCTCACCCCTGACCCACCTCCCAACCCCACATAGATATATATATAGGTACAGACATAAGCACAAATCCCCTTAGTAGCCCCCTGGACCACCAACTCCCTGACTTCCAACCCTTGGACTCCGCACCCCCTGGATCCAAACCCCCACCCGTGGGGGGGACAAACATAGAAACATAGGACCTCCACCTTTCCCCTGGACCACACCCTGGGGGGGGGGCATAGGTAGGTATGTAAGTAGTTACAGAGGCAGGCACAAATGCCTATTATTAGTATGTATATTAAGAAGTCTTAAATTGTTTCCCTGAGACTTAGCTTATTTGAAGTATCACTACATGGTACAGGACAACCTAAGCTTGGTTAGTTTTTCGAGCACTTTTTGAGTTTTGGCGAGAAAGAAATATTTTTAAAGAAAACTCGTGCTTCAACCAGAAAATCTAACCTATACTTCTTAATAGAATTTAATAATTAATTAAGATGAGATTATTATATTGTAATCTGAAGACTTAAAAAGACTGAATTTCAATATATTATATAGCAAGATAGAACCAATTTACATAAACTATCACGTTGGGAGAAATAATAGTTTACTTGTACAATAATTTTCAAAAATATTTATAACGGAGTTTTCGGATAAAAAGAAAGAAATTTCGGCCTAAGAATATGATTTTAACAGCGCCCCTTGTGAGTTGTTAGATATGCATTCGAATAGAACGCTCTGTATTGCCAGTTGCATCGTCAAGAGCAAAATTTTAAAATTTTAATTTTGGGCATTCATATTATCTTTTTCTGTAGAATAACTTTAATCTTCACATTTTATAATCAAGTTATATATTTCAATTTATTTTTATTTTACCATACAGTTAGGACTGAACAAACTTAACAAAAAAGGTCTAATACCAATGAAAAACGGGACTAATCGGAAGCTAGACTGAACCCAATGCAAAAAAAAATTTCAAAATCGGTTCACAATTGGCGGAGATATGAGGTAAGATAGACACAAAAAAAAAAAAAAAAAAAAAATTCATTCGAATAGAGAACCTCCTCCTTTTTTGAAGTCGGTTACAAAAAGAACATAACTCGAAAACGGTTCATATTTTGTAAATAACCGTTCTATAGTAAATTAAAGAGGACAAAATATCCCATCGATTAAAAAAGTAGAAAATTTGTCCAGTAGCTCGATTTTTTATGGGGATCCAAAAAACAGCCCACCGGATCACTTTTGAATATCCCATAAACTCGCACTTTTTTCGATTTTTGACCATGAAAGAGCACGTTTTCAACAAAGACCACTCTATACATTTCTAGATTAAATTTGCTACAATTTAAACAAGGTTTCATTTTAATTGGATAATAGTAACCCGTGTCGCAATTAGGTTGAAGTTTTGAAAAACTGCAATTTTTGCAAAAAATCGCAGTTTTTCCTTCATAAAATGAAAACCACTAACCCTAGAAACTTGATTTCTATCTCCTTCTCTAGGAAATTTTGTTGACTTGAAAATTTACTTGGACCACTTTTTTGTTAAAAATCTTAGATTTATGGATATCCAGCATTTTCCATGACATTAAATGGCAGTTTTTCAAAATTTCAACCTCATTGTGGAACGGGTTACTAATATTATCCAATTAAGATGAAACTTTGTTTAAATTGTAGCAAATTTAATCTAGTTTAAAAATGTATAAAGTGACTTTTGTCGGAAACGTGCTCCTTCATGGTCAAAATGGGAAAAAATCGAAAAAAGTGCGAGTTTTTGGGATATTCAAAAGTGATCCGGGGAGCTGTTTTTTAGATCCGCATAAAAAATCGAACTACTTTTGCATTTTTTTTAATCGATGTGAAATTTTGTCCTCTTTAATTTACTATAGAATGGTTATTTATAAAATATGGACCGTTTTCGATTTATAAGCGAAAAACTGGAAAAAGTCCGGAAATTTTTTAGGTTTTTCGGCAACCAAAAGTTGTCATCCTAGAAAAAAATATTTTTCCTCAATTAATGTAAGTTAAACCACTTTTTGGATCCTCTTCACTGGCTATATTAAATATATTTAATTACGGCTAGTTTGCCATAAGAAACGGTTTGTCGTTTCCGTTACTCATCCTATGAGCCCTGCCCTTGCGGGTTGAGTTCTGCCCCCCCCCCCCCGTGTCTTCGTCTCTGACATGCATTGTATAATGTTGATAATTTCAAAGCTTGTCTATCACAGTCGTTGTATTTAAATTAATTGATAAGGTCTAAAAAGTGGAAAGTAAAATTATTATCCTTCTCTTGACTTTATTTTGAGAATGAAATATTGTACCAAATGTATATGTATACTATTTCTAAACGTATAGGAAATGCAATTTCATGATAGGAGGTATTTTGTTGATACCCAACCCCATGATGTCAAATAATATTACTTACTAGCGGACGCCCGGCGTCACCTAGCCCCTGGCGGGTAGCGTCTCGTTTTATGGTTAAAATTTATATAGATAATAGCTGACCCGACCACGCGTTTCTGTGACTAACTCTTATGCTTCAAGCCTAAACCACTGGACGCATCGAAACTATATTAGCAACATATGTCCTTGGTGCTCCGATTGGTATATCTAAATTTTTGGCCAGGTTTATAATTATTGTTCCCTTAACCAAAAATAATATTTACATCATTGGGATTCAGTTCCATAATTTATAAATGTAATTTTTGTTTTTCAGAGGATGAGGAACAAAATAAGTGTTTGTTTATGACTTATCAATTGCAACGTTTCGCCACTTTTATTGCAGTTTCTTCAGGCTCTACAAAGGAGCAAATACATATATCAAAAAAACACATTCAAAAACAAAAATTCACTCAACTCAAAATCAATCTCATATATACCTTGATAAATAAATCTCCAAACACTTTGTCATTTTTTTTAAAGCTCTGCCATTAATATTCACACCGACACTGGAATACATCACTATTTTGTCATCAACAACTCGAAAACACTAATATCAAAAAATATACAATCATAACCCTTACAATTTCACTGGTAAAATTAAAATTTAATATTTACAGTTGAAAGATTTCTAAAAAGCTATTTAAATAAAATATTTTTCATCTATATATAATCAAAAGCTTGGCTGAAACTTTTTTATTTTTTTCTACCCTATTAAAGACGGTTTTCAGAATTTTTCACGCAACCCAAAAGAAGTTAGGAATTTTTGTAAAAAATAGCTTTTTTAAATAACCATAACCTTTTCAAAAATTTAGTTATCATGACGTTTTTTTTTTAATTTTTGTTTTTAAATGTACTTTAAAAAAAATAGATAGTTTTTTGCTAGTTTAGTTCTTTTTTGTTTGGCAAGCTATGTTGGCTAACCTGAATTTTTTTTAGTTTTTTATGAATTTTCCAATTTTCCGGGGCAACTTTTCTATTTTTTACTTTATCCAATGCAAAGCATGGGTAAAGTATTGCAATCGCTCTCGGGGCAAGCGTGGCTTCAAAGGGTCCTCAGGTAAAGACTACGGAACCCATGGACTAAATTAAAGTCACAAATTGTAGTATTCAATTAGGTTGAATTTTAGCACGTGACGGTTTTGCCAAAAATTACATGGGGTCTCGTCGAGAGGCCAAAAAGTGCCATTTTTTCATTTAGTGCGTGCGGATGTATGTATGTATGTATGTATGGATGGATGTATGTTATCGTTTTTTTGGCCCACGATTTTTTCCACACCGTTGCACCGATTGAAATGAAATTGAAAACCTAGCATTCTTTGAACAAAATGAAGCGCTGATTAGATTTTGGTACATATCGACCCACAAACATTAGTACTTTATTTCAGTACTTTTTTAGTTTTTTCTAAATATCTTGAAAATGACTTAACCAATTTTGATGAAATTTAATATCCTAATTAAGTACCTTGGGGACCACAAAAAAGGATAAATAAAGTTTTTAGTAAAATTATATTTTAAAGTACTTTACTCTAGAGTAAGAGAGTACTTTTTTAATTTTTTAAATTCTTTAGAATTTATTCATTTGAACCTTTTAATATAGCTCATTTAGCCGTGCTTAAATAAGAATGGATAGGCTTCTCTCTGTGAAATGCTAAAAATTTGGGAGGAAATTTTATAAGTAACCATAGCAACTGCGTTGTTTTCTTATCCCTTACCTTTGCAGAAGACATAGAGGAATCGACTTTAAACCAAAAATAGCGATTGATTCTCATCAAATACTTGAGGAATAACCATTCTATATTGGATTTTTGACGTTTCGGTTTTTATTGGTGACCATTTCTGAAGACATAGAGGAATCGACTTTAAACCAAAAATAGCGATTGATTCTCATCAAATACTTGAGGAATAACCATTCTATATTGGATTTTTGACGTTTCGGTTTTTATTGGTAACCATTGCTGAAGACATAGAGGAATTGACTTTAAACCAAAAATAGCGATTGATTCTCATCTAGTACTTGAGGAATAACCATTCTATATTGGATTTTTGACGTTTCGGTTTTTATTGGTGACCATTTCTGAAGAAATAGAGGAATCGACTTTAAACCAAAAATAGAGATTGATTCTCATCAAATACTTGAGGAATAACAATTCTATATTGGATTTTTGACGTTTCGGTTTTTATTGGTAACCATTGCTGAAGACATAGAGGTATCGACTTTAAACCAAAAATAGCGATTGATTCTCATCTAGTACTTGAGGAATAACCATTCTATATTGGATTTTTGACGTTTCGGTTTTTATTGGTAACCATTGCTGAAGTCATGGAGTAATCGACTTAAAATCAAAAATAGCCATCGATTCTCATCTAATACTTGAGGAATAACAATTCTACATTAGGTTTTTGACGTTTCGATTATTATTGGTAACCATTGCTGAAGACAAGGAGGAATCGACTTAAAATCAAAAATAACGATCGATTCTCATCTAATACTAGAGGAATAACCTTATTGCATTCCATTTTTGATGTTTTGACTATTAATGGCAACCTCTACTGAAAACGTGGAAGAATAGACTTAAAATCTAAAAGGCTAAATTCTTTTTTGGTAAACAACTCAATTTTAAGTCGATTCCTCCATGTCTTCAGCAATCGTTACAATAATAACCGAAATGTCAAAAATCCAATGTGGAATGGTTATTCCTCGACTATTAAATGAGAATTATTTTTGAATTAATGTCAATATGAACTACAAATTGCAAGTGATATCTGATTAATAATAAAGGAACAAACATATAATATTTCAAATGAATTTGGATAAAGTTTAGCAACGATCCGTTGCAGTTTATTTTTAAATATTTTTACTTTATCCAATGCAAAGCATGGGTAAAGTATTGTAATCGCTCTCGGGGCAAGCGTGGTTTCAAAGGGTCCTCAGGTAAAGACTACGGAACCCATGGACTCAATTAAAGTCACAAATTGTAGTATTCAATTAGGTTGAATATTAGCACGTGGCGGTTTTGCCAAAAATTACATGGGGTCTCGTCGAGAGGCCAAAAAGTGCGATTTTTTCATTTAGTGTGTGCGGATGGATGTATGTATGTATGTATGTTATCGTTTTTTGGCCCACGATTTTTTCCACACCGTTGCACCGATTGAAATGAAATTGAAAACCTACCATTAGTTTAACAAAATGAAGCGCTGATTAGTTTTTGGTACATATCGGCCCACAAACATTAGTACTTTATTTCAGTACTTTTTTTAGTTTTTTCTAAATATCTTGAAAATGACTTAACCAATTTTGATGAAATTTAATATCCTAATTAAGTACCTTGGGGACCACAAAAAAGGTTAAATAAAGTTTTTAGTAAAATTATATTTTAAAGTACTTTACTCTAGAGTAAGATGGTACTTTTTTAGCATTTTTAAATTCTTTAAAATTTATTCATTTGAAAGTTTTAATATAGCTCATTTAGCCTTGCTTAAGTAAGAATGGATAGGCTTCTCTCTGTGAAATGCTAAAAATTTGGGAGGAATTTTTATGAGTAACCATAGCAACTGCGTTGTTTTCTTATCCGTTACCTTTGCTGAAGACAGAGAAATCGATTTTAAACCAAAAATAGCGATTGATTCTCATCTAGTACTTGAGGAATAATCATTCTATATTGGATTTTTGACGTTTCGGTTTTTATTAGTAACCATTGCTGAAGACATAGAGAAATCGATTTTAAACCAAAAATAGCGATTGATTTTCATCTAGTACTTGAGGAATAATCATTCTATATTGGATTTTTGACGTTTCGGTTTTTATTAGTAACCATTGCTGAAGACATAGAGAAATCGATATTAAACCAAAAATAGCGATTGATTCTCATCTAGTACTTGAGGAATAATCATTCTATATTGGATTTTTGACGTTTCGGTTTTTATTAGTAACCATTGCTGAAGACATAGAGAAATCGACTTTAAACCAAAAATAGCGATTGATTCTCATCTAGTACTTGAGGAATAATCATTCTATATTGGATTTTTGACGTTTCGGTTTTTATTAGTAACCATTGCTGAAGACATGGAGGAATCGACTTAAAATAAAAAATAGCGATTGATTCTCATCTAATACTTGAGAAATATCCATTCTATATTGGATTTTTGACGCTTGACTCAAGCTTGAGTTGTTTACCATAAAAGAATTTAGTCTTTTTGATTTTAAGTCGATTCTTCCACATTTTCAGTAGAGGTTTCATTAATAGTCAAAACATCAAAAATGGAATGCAATAAGGTTATTCCTCTAGTATTAGATAAGAATCGATCGTTATTTTTGATTTTAAGTCGATTCCTCCATGTCTTCAGCAATGGTTACCAATAATAATCGAAACGTCAAAAACCTAATGTAGAATTGTTATTCCTCAAGTATTAGATGAGAATCGATGGCTATTTTTGATTTTAAGTCGATTCCTCTAGGTCTTCAGCAATGGTTACAATAATAACCGAAATGTCAAAAATCCAATGTAGAATGGTTATTCCTCGACTCTTAAATGAGAATTATATTTTGAATTAATCGTCAATATGAACTACAAATTGCAAGTGATATGTGATTAATAATAAAGGAACAACATATTAATATTTCAAATGAATTTGGATAAAGTTTAGCAACGATCCGTTGCAGTTTATTTTACTTATTTTTTCTTTTCATCATCATAGAATGTAAACAGACTCTACCTCAAGACAGCTTCCGACTTAAATAATATTACCACAGCAATTTTTTATACTATTTTTTTTAATTTCTCATACGATTTGAATCGTTTTTATAATCTAACTTTAATGAAATAAGAGCAACGGTCTCCTTCATACAATAAAAGCTTTTACTATGATAAACAGTATAAAATTGTTATATATTTCTGGAATAGAAATTATACATTCTTATTTAATGAATAAAATAATATAGTTTATTTAAATTTATTATGACAAAACAATAAATTTTAAAAAGAATACTCTGATAATATTTGCTTAATGTGATCTATATACTATTTATAAATCTACATATTAGTTCCGGATATAAAATTAGGCTTGCTAATGCATCAAAAATATATTATGCGCATTTGAAATGAGATTCGAATGACGCTGATAGACTAATAGGGGTTCAACCTCGAATCACCAGTTATTTTATTAAATCTGCGTTATCTTTCTATAGCACGTGTATAGAATATTTAGAACAATGGACAGGGAAGTTTGAAGATATAAAATGTTTGCACATTTTACAACTGCAAACATTTCCCATGGGAACATAAGTACTTAAATGAGGTCGAATTTTGCTTTTGTTTGCCTGCAGCATCAAATGCCCCCATAGAAAGAATATTTTCTTGGATGAATAATCTTAAGGTCCTGTGAAAAAACCCAACTTTCCATTGAAACTGTAAAGCCAAATTGGTATGGTATGGACGTGTTCTGAATTTTACGAATATATTGTAAAGACAATGAGCTGCTAAAAAAATTCATTCTGTAGAAAAATCATAATATTGTTTTTATTTTTCAGTAGGTACATTAAGTATATTAACAAAATTTTTTAAGTTTTTTCTATAAAGGTACCTACATTTACCTACCTATTCTTTAAAATGAATTTTTTTTGGTTAATTAAATTTTAAAAATGTTCTCGCTTAAAAATTAATCATTAATCTTACCTAGCACCAGTTCTTACCCCTATCACGACTTCTATTTATATCCCCCGTATTTTGCTTAAAGATAAATTGTCACCTTAACTTAAGTATTTGAAACCAATAAGCGAATGACACATGTCAAAAATATAATTTTTCGAATTATACTTTATTAATCTTCTAAAAAACAAATATGAAGTTAATTCAAAGAATACGTTGGTTAAATAGTAAATAAACTGGAACGGATCGTTCCTAGACTTTATCCATAGTCGTTTGAAATCAGATATCACTTGCAATTTGCAGGTCATGTTGACTTTAATTCAAAAATAATGATCGATTCTCGATTTTAAATAATTAAAAAAAAGTACTATCTTACTCTAGTGTAAAGTACTTTAAAAAATAATTTTACTATAAACTTTATTTAACCTTTTTTATGCTCCCCAAGGTATTTAATTGGGATATTAAATATCATCAAAATTGGTTAAGTCATTTTCAAGATATTTAGAAAAAACTAAAAAAGTCTGAAATAAAGTACTAATGTTTGTGGGCCGATATGTATCAAAAACTAATCAGCGCTTCATTTTGTTAAACTAATGGTAGGTGTTCAATTTTATTTCAATCGGTGCAACGGTGTGGAAAAAATCGTGGGCCAAAAAAACGATAATAGACATCCATACAACGATCCGCAGGCACTAATTGTTACGCCGACGATAGATAGCACTCTGCACGGCAAACCCTCACTCCCGAACAATCGAATCAATGTTGCCTCCTCAATCACTCTCGACCTAGACAAACTGAATAAATGGGGCTCTCAAAACTTAGTTAACTTTAATGCAAACAAGACTCAATGTTGTCTAATTTCCCTGATATTCACTTCGATTCGAATACCCTGAAAATGTGTGACAGCTTATACATGTTGGGCGTCTCTGTCGCATCAGATCGGTCTTGGAATGAACACATCTCCTCTGTGGCGAAATCTGCAGCAAGGAAGATTGGCTTCTTATTCAGGTCCAAGCGATTTTTCAAGCCCCCACATCTTCTCACCATCTACAAGGCCCAAATCCACCCCTGTCTCGAATACGGCTCTCATCTATGGAGAGGAGCCTCTAAATATTCTCTTGCTACTCTGGACGCAATTCAGAAGCGAGCCGTCAGGCTAATTGACGATTCTACCCTTACCGACTCCCTCGACTCGCTAGCTCATCGACGAAATGTCTCTGCCCTTTCCCTTTTCTATAGATACTATCCCGGCCGGTGCTCCGATGAGATAATATCAATAGTTCCCCCAAAGCATGCTTTGCACGTAGCACGCGTTTTGCCGACTCCCAGCACTCTTTCGCGGTCAAATTAGAAAAGTGCCGGACCACTTCATTCGCCAATACGTATATCCCCATGACTTCAAGGAACTGGAACTCTCTCCCAGCACTTATAATCTTCAAACCTTCAAAACCCGAGTGCATAAACACCTACGTCTACACCCTCTCACTAAATCAACTTTCCCTTCTCTTCGGTAATGCAAGGGTCTTTCGAGATCCATAGGGGCCTCATCTTTACTGTGCTTTTTGCATTCGATTGCATTAAAAAAAAAACTAAATGAAAAAATCGCACTTTTTGGCCTCTGGACGAGACCCCATGTAATTTTTGGCAAAACCGTCACGTGCTAAAATTCAACCTAATTGAATACTACAATTTGTGACTTTAATTAAAGTAAAAATAAATTTGAAAGAGAACCTAAAGTGATTAGATCGAATCGAGGAGGAGAGAAAAAGAATATTTAAATAAAATAGTTTTCTATTTTTTGAAATCACAAGGAATTCAATCCTAGTTAACTGCTCCCTAATCTCCCCAGCAGAACGAAAAATTTGAACATTAGTAGAACTATTTTGTCTAATATACTTAAGAAAAGAGAAGGAAATTACAGAATAGAACTATAGAAATGATATTTATTGGATATGACCAAACATATAAAGCATATAGGTGTTTTCTTTTGCAATGTCATAATCTTCTTTCCAAGGGAGCGTGACCCTCACATCTCCATATTCTAACACCCCTAGTCTTATTGATCGCAACCCGCCAGCGTGGTCTGAGTCTGACCATAGCTGTAGCAGCATGAAGTGTAATGCCAAGTTGAACCCATCTATCTTTTATCTATGGTTGAACCTTTATTTGATTTGTCCATCTGCCTTTTCTTCTTTTGCCCTCCACCTTGCCCTGCACGAAATCCCCTCCAAGCCGATATTTGAGCGGGTGAGGTGGCCGAAGTACTTGATCACTCTCTCGAGTACCATCCCAGAAAGACTCCGATCCGCGTGAACTTCCTCTATAATTGACTTATTAGTGGACTGTCCAAAGGACTCTTAACATTCTCCTCCTACACCACATCTCGAAGGAGTATCCGATCGCAGTTCTTCCTCTTTAAGGTCCATGTCTCGGAGGCATAGAGGGAAAACGATAGTCTTGACTCTTTAATTGACTTTAAAGAATACAATTGACATTAAAGAATACAATTTTCTTTGAATTCACTTCATTTTTCGGTAAACAACTCATGCTTGAGTTGTTTGCCATAAAAGAATTTAGTCTTTTTTGATTTTAAGTCTATTCTTCCACGTTTTCAGTAGAGGTTGCCATTAATAGTCAAAACATCAAAAATGGAATGCAATAAGGTTATTCCTCTAGTATTAGATAAGAATCGATCGTTATTTTTGATTTTAAGTCGATTCCTCCATGCCTTCAGCAATGGTTACCAATAATAATCGAAACGTCAAAAACCTAATGTAGAATTGTTATTCCTCAAGTATTAGATGAGAATCGATGGCTATTTTTGATTTTAAGTCGATTCCTCCATGTCTTCAGCAATGGTTACCAATAAAAACCGAAATGTCAAAAATCAAACGTAGAATGGTTATTCCTCAACTATTAAATGAGAATTATTTTTGAATTAATGTCAATATGAACTACAAATTGCAAGTGAAATGTGATTAATAATAAAGGAACAAACATATTAATATTTCAAATGAATTTGGATAAAGTTTAGCAACGATCCGTTGCAGTTTATTTTTTTACGTATTAACCTGAATTGGACTATTTCGAACATTATAAAAAAAAATTAGCCAAATCGGTCCAGGCATTTGAGAGATCTGCGCTTACAAAGAAACAGAAATTCATTTTTATTATATAGATATATGAATTAATATTAAGCTGTTGTAAAATCATCTAATTAGTCCAGTCCAATTGTGTTTTTATCAGGAAAGTTTTGGGGTAGTTCTGATTTTTTGCATATATATATGTTTTTGGGTCGCTAAATCCAAATCTGAGGTCTTCCACTTAAATTTCTTGACGCAACATTGTAGAAAATGCAAAAAAAAGGTGAAAATTTCCATTTTTTGATGGTTTTTTGCTTATAACTCAAAAACTATCAACTTTTCGTAAATAACCTTCTTATCTAAAATGAAAGTTCATAAAATTTCCTACAAATTTTATTATATAGGTTTTTTCTCCTAGCAACCGTTCGGACTCAAGCGCAAAATCCAAGTTTTCGACCTCGGCAGCCCCAAAAACTTGCACTTTTTTTCTATTTTTTCCCATTTTGACCATGAAGAAGCACGTTTTCGACAAAGACCACTCTATACATTTTTAAACAAGATTAAATTTTCTACAATTCAAATAAAGTATCATCTTAATTGAATAATGATAATCAGTGCCGCAATGAGGTTGAAATTGAAAAATGAAAACCACTCATCCTAGAAACTTGATTCCTATCTCATCCTCAAAGTCGTGGGTTTTTTTCAAAATTTTTTCAATAAAAATTTTAAAAAATGATGAAAATTAAAAAAAAAGAACATTGGTGTAAATATGGATATGGACAGGGAGTATTTATTGCTCGATGCTCATATATTTATAAAATAAAAAATAAATATGTACCTAAATTTTAATTATGAAATAAAAACATTTGGCTATTCTATGGTAACTGTGACGACGCGATCTGACGATGGATTCTTATAGTACTCACCAAAATAAGACAAAAATTAAGAATACCATTTTTCGAGATTTCGCTTAGTTTTCGAGATATCCAGTTTAAAATATACTTTTTTTTTTATTTATTTTATTTTATTTTTCAATTGTTTTTTTATAGAAACCACGGAAACCGTAGTATCACTGGGGTTCCGTGTGGCGCCGCTACCTGATTACAGATTCTTTTAGAAAATGAATATTAATTAAAAAATAATTAGTAAATGGTCAAAAAAGGAAGGATCCAAGCCATTGTTACAAACACGGCTCCCCAGAGACCCGATCACAAACACATCCTGAAAATATCAAACATTATTGATTGATATACAAACATTTTAAATCAAATGATGGGGGGGTCGGGTAGGCTAGGCGGTAGCATGTCAGCCAGCTAACCAAGAGGACCCGAGTTCGAATCCGGCTCGAGGCATCCGGCTAAAATCTGACCCCCGAGGTAGAGACAAATTTAAAAATAAAAATAAATAGTATCGTAAATGGCTTATGGCTACCATGGCCGAAAAGCCAAAAAAAAAAAAAAAAAAAAAAAAAAATCAAATGATTAATTTAATAATAGATAATCATTTTTTTAATATTATAAAGATCACTTACCGGATAAAAAAAGAAACAAATTAGTGTGAATTGCACTGAGATTAGGGTGAATTATTTAATGGCGGAGCCTCCCCTTTGACTGACATTCAAGGAGTACAACTCCTACGCTCAAAGAGAATCTAACTGCTCTGATGTCACAATCAATAGCAAAAATTAATTATTTAATTCAAATATTCAAATAATTATGGAGGTGTTTTATTGAAACTTGACTTGTATTAAAAGATGAGACGGCACAATTTCATTAAATTTCTTTATTTATTCTCATCCGCCCCTATTTGGGTTTTAGATTTATACAATTACCATTTTTATACAATTATTTTATAAACAATTACTTTATAAATTAATTCCTTTTATCTTATATTATTCATCTGTCTTCTTTATCGTCTTCTCTTTTGTTTTTCTTCGTCTTCTTTCCTCACTCCTTTTGGATTTCTTTCTCGCCCTCGACTTACGAATTTCCCCCTCAATTTTAATACTGAAATTTTTAGACTTAATTCACATTACGGTCAACTTATTCTTGATCCTTCTTGTCTATCTTCTCTATTTGTTTTACAATGTCTTTCTTGGCGTCTAAACCTCTTCACCACCCTTCCATATCCTCACCGATCACTTTTTTACTTTACCATACAGGGTATGGTCAAGTATTGTAATCGTGCATGAAAAAAGTGTTGTTTTTTCCTTCTTTTTTTCGAAATATCTAAAAAACGGCTTAAACTATTTTGATTAAAAAAATTGAGCTAAACCATGACATTTCGATCTACAAAAAAAGCCCTAATAAGTGAACATTTAAAAAATTATATTTTTTGAGATAATAATTGTTTTGTCAAAATGTCTGTTAGTTAGGCTGGTTGTTAGTCTGTCTGTTAGTCTGTGTGTGTGTAAACGCGTCTTGAATCGAAAATAGTATAAAATAGAAAAATGTATTTTTTACACGGTCGCCACTAACCAGAGAGCATAAGAAGTGAGGATGAAGGGTAATTGAAATCTTTCTAGCTACTAATTTTCATCAATAGCTTGGATAAGAAAGAACTCCAATCGACGATATTAATGTTAAATGAAATCCCTTCTCCTTTCCCTCTCAGGTTAGATAATTGAAAGTTTCCAATTAATTTTGAAGATTGCAAGTAAGTTTTAAATTTACCCGATTTAAAAATTTTAATGTTTCTAAAAAGAACTTAAACTTATATATTTAGAAGGTTTGAGAATTAGGTTTGTAGGCTAATTTAAAATAAAAAAAGGTATTCTTTTTCATAAACAAAGATATATAAAAATTTATTCAAATAAAAAAAATAAAAAAAGAAAGATGAATAGGATTTTTGAAAAAAAAGGGAAGTTTCCCGCACAAAATTGTCTTAATTTAGATGTATAAAAAATTAAAATATGAAATATCAAAATATTAACATTAAAATATTACCTTAAAATATTCCCATAAGGAATTTACATGTATATGGTTACCTTTTGATATTATATTTGTTTTTTATATATGTTAAATATCTTTTTTAACAGGAAGATATTTAATTTTCAGTCAGAAATTGTGACCCAAATTTCTGCTATGTTTAATATATGAACAGATCAATTATAAATGAAACCTAAAAGTAAAGGTATATAATTATCTGCAAAAGAAAAGAATGGCCAAATAAGTTGCCTTATTCACTATTAGAATAGGCTGATGTTTCTCTTTCAAGAGATGTTTCTTGTTCGCAAATCGAGACAAAGAAATTATTTATTGCAAATTAATAAAACTGGCTCTGATTCAACGCCTCAAAGGAATGTAATACAATTTCAGGGTCAATCAAACCTCTGAATTGAAAGCGAATTAAATCCTTTTCGAAATAAGCTCTATTTCGAAAATGAGAATAGGATAATTCTGATAAGATTCTTGCAAGCACTGCGATAAGAATTCTTTTGGGCAAGTTACCTGTCAGAGGAGCGAAAATGCAATGCCGGAAAAACAACCCAACGAGACGCTCTTCCGCTCAAAACCCCATGTGTCGCCAAGGGGGTCGCTGCATGCGTATGTTTAAAACGTGGGCCCTTTGAAATTGACCAATGAGAAAATAACTCAAATAAATTGGCGTTAACATAATACCCCCCTTCTCGAAAGATTATTTCGAAACCCTGGAAACGGTTAAGTGAGAGATTATGCGACGAGTCATTGTTAACTCGGAAATAACAAAAAAAAGGATAAATTGATATAACTAAAAAAGGAATGAATTTTATTACATTTTATTTATGAAGCATCTTCGACGGGTAAAGGAGTTTTCAGAATAGAATCCTTTAGCCGCGTCACTGCTTAAATTTTGTTTGATAAGCCTGTGCTCAGCCTTGACTATTTTGCTTGCTGATACGAAGGTGGTGCCGTTATCCGAAAAGATTCTTTTGGGGACCCCCCTTCGTGACGTAAATCTCCTAACCGCCTGAAGAAATGTTTCGGTGGAAAGGTCGTTACAAACTTCGAAGTGACAAGCCTTGGTGGAAAAACAAACAAAAATTAGACAATATATTTTTTGTGGCGTGGAGCCTCGGTGTAATCTGTAATGGACAAAGAACGGTCCGAAAAAATCTATTCCAGTATTTAGGAAAGGTCTGGAAACGACTATTCTCTCTTCTGGGAGATTTCCCATCAAGGGGGAAAACCCCTTCTTATTATATTTGGCGCATATAACGCATGATCGATAGACTGACCTAATGAGCTGTCTGCCTTGGACTATCCAATACTTTGAAGAGATTAGGCTTGCTAATTGAGTGGGCCCGCAATGTAAATACTTTTTATGGTACCCCTCTACTAGAGTTCTAGTATAAGGAGAATGTCTTGACAAAATAATAGGATATTTCGAGTCGAGGTCCAATTCTGAATTTTTGAGTCTGCCTCTCACTCGAAGGGTGCCCCGGTCGTCAAGGAAGGGTGCAAGAGAAAGTATATTACTCTTACTGTGAATACATTTGCCTTGCTTTAGTGCCTGAATTTCTGAAGAAAAATATTCCTCTTGGACAAAGTGGACAATTATTAAATTTGCTGATTCAAGTTCAGAAGCTTGAATCCTGTTCTTTTTATTGAAGATTTGGCTACAATCAACCTTTGAAATAAATTTGGACTGGATAAATTGGATGTATTTTCTAAGTATAGCTATATGTTTGATCATCTGAGAATGATTTGAGAAACGTTCAACATAATTTTTTAAGAATTCATTTGTCCGTACATGGAAAATATTTGTGAATAACGTCTTATTTTCATTAGATGGCATTTCAACTTTGGGAAGAATTTCAAAAAAAGGTGGTACTTGAAGAAAATGATTGATTATTCCTGAAGTCCAATCCTTTAGATTTATGAATTCTAAAATAGAAATGCCTCTCGTGCCATGATCGGCTGGATTTTCGCTTGTATTGACATATGACCAAGTGTGAGGGTATTTGAAATCATGAATAGTTTGGGCCCTATTGGCTACAAACGTTTTGAATTTGAAAGAGGGAGAATTAATCCAATTCAAGGTTACTGTGGAGTCTGAAATGAAATGAAAAACTTCTACATTAAACTGAAAGGATGGAATGAAAAATTCTAGCATTTTAACCATTAAATGAGCCGCCAGAAGCTCTAATCTAGGCATGGAAATTCTTTTTATAGGAGTGACTTTAAATTTTGACAGCACTAAATTTGATTTTACGAATTTATTTCGAAAAAAACTAGCTAAATAACAAACAAAACCGAATGCGGTTTCACTTGCGTCTGCATAACAAAACATCTTATGTGAATCTGCCTCTGGGTGAGACAAAGCTCTGTTTAATCTAAAACTATTTAATAGAGGGACTTGTTCTCTAAATTCATCCCATTTTTGTTGGAATGATTGTGGAACCTGATCGTCCCAATCAATTTTCAATTTCCAAAGCTCTTGGAATAAAATCTTAAATCGTATTATACAAGGGGTGATCCAACCAAGAGGATCATAAATTTTAGCCAGATCGGATAAAATCGATCTTTTGGTGATAGCTAGTTGTGATTTCCCTGAGTCTAATTGCTCAATGCTATTGATGAATTGAGTCTCGGCTAATGAAATTTCTTTGTGAGGTGTGGGGTCGGAAGAATCCATTTCCCATAATTTTAACAAATTTTTATTGATATGTGAAAGTTCAATATCTTTATTTTTGGAAATGATGTGATTAATGCTAACAGCTAAATGTGAGCAGCTCGCGTTTAATGTTTTTGCCTCGCCAAAGATGACCCATCCTAAAAATGTATTTTGAGCCCATAAAGTGCTCGCTGGATTTTTTACTATCTCTGAGATAATGAGCCTAGAAAATAGTTTTACACCTATTAATATTTGGATTCGATGTGGTTTTGTAAAGGACTGGTCTGACAGGGCTAAATTTTTAACGAATTCAAACTGGTTTCTTTGCAAAGGAACCGATGGAAGAGTGAAACTTAACTTATCTACAACCAAGAATTCAGAAGACATAACGAACCTTTTATCGACTGTCGATCTAAACTTGAGCATGACTGACTTTTGAACATCAGCAAGCTTCTTGTTTTGGATGCCGTTCAAATTGACTGGTGAGTCGAAAGTACGAAGACCTAGGTTTTGTACTAAATCTGAAGCTATCAGTGACACTTCACTTCCTGGGTCGATAAATACCTTAGAGGGGATTGTCATTCCATGTAAATCATTTACCAGAATCGTACCTCGACCAAGGAGAGAAGAATTCGACCCTGCTGCACAGTGATTTATTGACGGTTCCTGTGACTCTGCGATTGGACTGGAATTGCTGGGTGATTCCGACGACTGTCTCTGCGATCGGGGTGAATTCCTTTGTGAGTGGGGACGACTGGGATGAAGACTAGTCCCTTGCGAGTCGTTCTTTTTTCTGGAATAGCAAGTCAATTTATTATGAGGTCTATCACAATTGGGACAGTTAGACCACCTGCAAAACATTGTAGAATGGGTAGTTAGAAAACATTTCATGCAGCCTTTATATTGATATATAAAATTACTTCTCTGCTTGGGTTCCAAGCCCAAGAACTTAGGACAGTTGCTTAATTTATGGGGCGCTGAGCAAAGTCTACATTTATTTGTGGCAGTTAAATTATAAGTCTTTTTATGACTATTAATTACTTTGACATCCCGTTTATAATTGAACTGTTCATTTACAGTAGTTTTCTTTTGATTGTCAGATTCTGACATTGAATCGGCTACCTGATTAATAAAGTCTATTACCGAATCAATTGATGGAATTTCATCATGGGTTAATTTGAATGCCCATTTCTCGTAACAATGTCTATCAAGCTTGCTTGTGACAATTCTTACGAGAATTGCGTCCCAGCTAGTCGTGTCGACTTTTAAATTTGCTAATTGTAACAAAATTTCTCTGACTGTCCTAGCCAGTTTATTATAAGCTTCATTGGAAGCTTTATGTATAGATTCTAGATCTAAAAGTTTGTCGATCAAGAGAAACACTATTTTCCTATGTTTATTGTACTTATCGTTAAGAAGCTGGCGTGCAAGAGTATAGTTACTGTTTATAGGTTGCAAGTGTTGGATTACTCCTAATGCTTCTCCACTCAAAGATGCCGTTAGGTATTGAAGCTTCTGGGCAGCCTGTAGCGAAGAATTAATATGAACTGCGGCGTCGAAGAGGTTGAGGAAAGCTGGCCAATCCTCGATCCTTCCACTGAAAGTAGGTACCTTTAAATGTGGAAGATTAATATAAGATGAATGTTTATTATTGGATTCGTCTTTGTCAACATTTGACGTAGTTGCGGGCTGTAAAAGGAAAGTTTTCTGTTTCAGAGAACTCATAGCCTTTTTGATGCCTTCGTAAATGCTCTTTACTTCTGCATCGCCTTCCATTTCGTTAGTCACTATGAAAAGTTTTAATTTCTTCAAAGTGACTATGAGCTCTTTGGCTTCATTCAGTATCTCTTGCACTGCGCTTGGGGAAAAAGTGTTAGCTTGATCGAACGAGGTATTGAGGTCATCAATTTCGTCGGATAAAATGATCCAATCGGTTTTTATTTGTTTGATTTCGGCCATGTTTATGATTAATTATAACTTTTGGCTGAATATTAAAAACTTGAACCTTTTGAACACCAATTCTCAATAAGGGTTCTTTTTAGAAATAAAAAAATGTCCTGTCACGCTCGA